>BOPN01000729.1:216717-219217 GCA_017312705.2 Penaeus japonicus | reverse complement strand
GTGTGGTACCTGACCCTATTCTGTGTGATAATCCTTTGACTTTTGATCCTGCAGTGCAATTGAAAGAGCAGAACCCTGCGTTGTTTCCTCGAAAGGATTACTAGAGTCAAGCAAGGAAGGTTTGTAAAGATTCTGTTGTGGATGCAGAGGAGCCTGCTGACAAGACTGTTGTGGAACCTGAGGTTAGTCTTGGTTTGGGTGATCTGTTTGAGGAATCTAGCAAGCAGTTAACAGGTGATTTTGGTTTGAAGTCTGCTGGTAGTTCAGAGGATTTGAGTAACATTCCAGTAACTCGTAGTATGCTGATTGAATCTCAGAAACTGGATGATACTTTAGTTGATTTGTTTAGTAAGGCTGTACCTGAAGTTGATGTTGCTGATGAAGCTGTGTGTTTTTATGTCAAGTCTGGTATCCTTATGCGTAAATTTAGACCTGATGTTTCTAAGGATGAGCCATGGCATGTAGTTCATCAAACTGTTGTTCCAAAGTGTTATAGGGATAAGGTTCTTAGTTTGTCACATGATCACATGGGTTGTCATACTGGAGTAAAGAAGACCTTGTATAAGATTTTGAAGTATTTCTTTTGGCCAAATATTTATTCCGATGTTGCAAAGTTTTGTAAGTCCTGCCATGTTTGTCAGATA
Source organism: Penaeus japonicus (assembly GCA_017312705.2). NCBI lineage: Eukaryota > Metazoa > Arthropoda > Malacostraca > Decapoda > Penaeidae > Penaeus > Penaeus japonicus. Next base: position 218,573 of record BOPN01000729.1, on the reverse strand, counting down.
GCAGGCAAGCCAAATCAGGTAATACCAAAAGCACCATTGCAGCCAATACCTGTTGTTCCCGAACCATTCCACAGAGTAATAATTGACTGTGTAGGTCCTTTGGAGAAAACTAAAAAGGGACACCAGTATTTATTGACTATAATGGATGCCGCAACTCGATATCCAGAAGCTATTCCGCTGAGAAGTATAATGTCAAAAACCATAGTTCCAGCACTTCTCAAGTTCTTTACTCAGTTTGGTCTTCCTGAAATTGTTCAATCAGATCAAGGTTCAAACTTTACATCCAAAATGTTTACGGAAGTCATGTATACCTTAGGCATTAAACAGCATTTAGCTTCTAGTTATCACCCACAGAGTCAAGGGGCTCTTGAAAGATCTCATCAAACCATTAAGTCTATGCTCACCAAGTTTTGTTTGGAGAATTGTAAAGACTGGGATGAGGGGATTCCTCTTTGTACTACATGTTTTGTGAGTTCTAAGCAGGAAAGTCTTGGATGTTCATCTAATGAGCTGTTGTTCGGTAAAGAAGTGAGAGGTCCACTGAAGCTCTTGTTTGATAGCTGGGTAGATATGGAAAATGATGTTGAACTTACTGAGTATGTGTCTAAACTGAAAGATCGACTGAAACTTGTCCAAGAATTTGCAAGCAGAAATTTAGCTGTGTCTCAGAATAAAATGAAAGTACAGTATGATACAAAGTCTGTGGACAGAAAGTTTAGTATTGGCAACAAAGTTTTGTTATTTTTACCAACAAGAAAATTTCCTTTGCAAGCCAAATATCAAGGACCGTTTACTGTAATTGATAAACAAGGTGACCTAAACTATGTTATTTCTACTCCATGAAGGCATAAAATACAGGAGAGAACTGCCTGGCTTAGAATCTGCTGAAGCAATACATTCCTAGAGGTGAAGATGTGGAAGAACCTTTAAACAAAGGTAGTGTTATGTGTCAAGTAGCTGTTCCTGATAACACTGTGGATTTTGAATTTGATGAAAGAATCTCTTTGATGTTAAGTTGTGCAATTCTGATGTTCTGAATAATTTGAATGATAAAATTTCACATTTAAGATCAGATGTAAGTCATGATGTGGTTAAACTTTTGCATGATTTTGTAGATTTATGTTCTGATGTTCCTAATCCTAGTCCTGTTGTAGAACATGACATTGTTCTTAATGATGGTACTTGTCCTATTAAGCAAGCTCCATATAGGGATTCCCCTAAGAAAAGAGATATATTGAAGGAAGAAGTAAAGTTTCTGTTGGATCATGATTTAATTGAAAGAAGTAAGAGTGAATGGGCTTCTCCTTGTGTGCTAGTTCCAAAGTCTGATGGTACCATGCGAATGTGTACTGATTACCGTAAAGTCAATGCACACACTAGGAGTGACTCATTCCCTCTTCCTCGAATAGATGACATTAATGATGCACTTGGAGATGCAACCTATTTGTCTAAAATTGATATCTTAAAAGGTTATTACCAGGTTCCATTAACTGAAAGAGCAAAGACAATCAGTGCTTTTGTAACTCCAGATGGTTTGTACCAGTACAAGGTAATGCCTTTTGGTTTGCGTAATGCCCCATGTACTTTATAATTAGGGAATTGCCAAATGTAAGGGGATATTTTGATGATATTGTAGTCTTCACGGATGATTGGAAAACCCACATGGATACTCTAACGTGTTTGTTCAAGAGGTTAAGAGAAGCACATCTAACAATTAACCTAGTCAAGAGTGAATTTGGTCATTGTAATCTAACTTTCTTAGGACATGTGGTTGGTAATGGAAATGTGTCTCCTGTTGAAGCTAAAGTGATTGCAATTGATAATTTTCCTGTGCCCACAAATAAGAAAGAAGTGTT
>BOPN01000729.1:193462-196434 GCA_017312705.2 Penaeus japonicus | reverse complement strand
ATATATATATATATATATATATATATATATATATATATATATATATATATGTGTGTGTGTGTGTGTGTGTGTGTGTATGTGTGTGTGTGTGTGCGTGTGCGAGTATGTATGTATGCGTTTATGTATATATGATAACAATCACCTCTGAGCAGGGTTAGTCGATCGACGCAACCTGCCCTGAACCCGATTCAGGGCAGGACGAAAAAGCTTCCCATCATACCGCATGAGGTGCTTTTCCCTCTGGCCTTGGACCTGATTACTGTTTACAATCGGAGGCTTGGAGATCGCTATTGCTATTAGGATTACGCTGCTGCTGATGTGATGATGATGATGATAATGATGATGATGAGGAGGAGGAGGAGGAAGAGGATGAGGATGATGATGATGATGATGATGATGAGGAGGAGGAGGAAGAAGAGGATGATGATGATGATGATGATAAGGATGATGATGATGAGGAGGAGGATGGTGTGATGATGGTGATGAGGATGATGATGGTGATGATGAGGATGAGCATGATGGTGATGATGATGAGGAGGATGCTGATGATGATGAGGAGGAGGAGGATGGTGATGATGATGATGAGGAGGAGGAGGATGGTGATGATGATGAGGAGGAGGAGGATGGTGATGATGATGATGATGGTGATGATGATGATGATGAGGAGGAGGATGGTGATGATGATGATGATGAGGAGGATGGTGATGATGATGATGATGATGATGGTGATGATGATGATGATGCTGATGGTGATGATAATGAGGATGAAGATGGTGAGAGAGAAGGAGGAGGATACTTGAATTAATGACAGTGATTATAGCAGTAATAATGGTAATAATAATGATAACAATGATAATGATAAAAATGATAATAGTAATAATGATAATAATGGTAAAGACAGTAATAGTAATAATAATAATAATGATAATAAAATTTATGATGACAATATCAAAAATCATAATAATGATAAAAGTGATAAAATTCATTAGAATCGTCATTATCATTATCATTATTGTTATAATGAAAATGATAAGAAAAACAACAAGGACACCAACAACAGCAACGACAAGAACAACAGTATCAATATTTACAACAACAATAATAATCAAGCTACTACTGATAATAATGATGAAAACGATAATGATGATAATACTTTTGTTATCATCATTATCAATACAATTCTTATTATAATCGTGATCACTATTATCACCATCACTTATTTTCATTATTATTATCATTATTATTAATGATGATGATAATAATGATAATAATAATAATAATAATAATAAAAATAATGAAAATACTGATAAGGATAATAATACTAGTAGTAGTAACAATAGTGATGATAATCAAAATGATGATAGTGATAATAGTAATCATAATCATGATTATAATTATCATGACTGTTATTATACAATAACTATAAGAATAACAATAGTTATGCTAACATCACCAATGTTATTATCATCATCAATATCATTATCAATAATGGTAATGACAATAGTGATTCAAACAATGATAATAATGAAACTTAACTGGCTTTGAGTTTAATCTTTTGAAAGGGGAGGAAGAAAGTTTTGAAATAGTGATTAGGAATATTGCTCATATAATCATAGCGTTGGTATCCTGGTGATAAGATTATTAGAATGAAGATATGTGATTATGATAATGGTACCAATGATAAAAGTATATTGTTATAGTCCTTCAGGTAATACAATACACATTATTAATTAATACATAATTCTGAAGGACATCCCGTTCTTACCAGCAAGTAAGGATGTACAATTTTATATTTAAGTTCCTTCTAAGTTAATCACAGGGATTAACTATGATACAAGGAATATAACTACAAAGGGAGGAAGTTATTCATAATCCCAAGAAGTAAAATTCCAGGATATAGTAAGAAGGTTACACACGACGAAACGAAAGTCGCCTTTATTGAGGCTTGGCAACTCAACCCACGCTATGGATATGAAGGAGGTGATTTACGAGATGGAAACAGTGTGGATTTAGACGCCTAGGGAAAGCTGCGCCGCCACCGGTCCACATCCTTGGTCCTGTTATTGTAGTGACCGAAGTTTAATTTACATCCACAGGGATTATCTGACAAAGTACTTCAAATGACAGAGGAAGAGAGAGAGTGTGAGAGCGAGAATGGTAGAGAAAAAGAGAGCGAGATAGATAGATAGATAGATAAATAGAGAGAGAGAGAGAGAGAGAGAGAGAGAGAGAGAGAGAGAGAGAGAGAGGAAAAGGGGAAAAAATAGAGAGGGAGATAGAGAAAGAGTGAGAGAGAAGAAAAAAAAGAGAGGGAGAGAGAGTGAGAATGATACAGAGAGAGTGTGTGTGTGTGTGTGTGTGTGTAATATTTCATCACACACACACTCACAATGAATAAAGATAACCAGACACCGTTATTGTCATATAAGTGAAGTTCCCTAAAGCCGACTTCAAATGAAAGAATTTGATTAAAACAATTTTAATTGTCATACCAAAAATGATAATAATGATAATGAAAATTATAACCGAATACATCTATGTATGTTGTTGATCTTCATATAACTTAATAGTTAACGGTAACATACAACACCTGGATAATAACAATAAGGTATTTTCAGTCATCACTATTTAGTTGCATTAAACAGACAGAATAATTCTCAGCGTAAAATGGCAAGTCATTAGCAAATTGGTCGAATAAACCAGCAATGGAATGTGATTTGCAATTATTCAAAATCACGGTCCAATTGAGGGAGAGGCTTCATTTGTATATGAACTGGCATTTAATTCATAGTGACACAGCTCGGCTCAACGCACGGGAGTTCACCACAACATTAGTCAAAAGAAATGGTACTTTTGGAATATATCATTATCTTCTTTATGTATATTTGCTTTCATCCTTCCATAAATCATTCAGCCATGTGTATATGTATATAATTAAATGTATCTATATCTATCTATATCTATCTATCTAT
>BOPN01000729.1:165962-175962 GCA_017312705.2 Penaeus japonicus | reverse complement strand
ATGGTCAAATCTACAGTTTGTTTATTGATGGTTATGCTCGCCGCAATTGAAGCATCAATATCTACGATTATTGTTCGCGAAAGAGTGGTAACGGGGTCCCTGGCTAGGGTCAGTGCTCTCCCCCTGCCCTCCCGTATCAGGCCCCGGACCCCTCCTTGGTATGAAGGGTTGTGCTCGCTCTACGCCTCCCGCCCTGTCCTCACACCTGTGCTGTTGCTAACAATGGGAGGGCCCCTTACGGTGTGGTTGGGAGCACTCGTAGGTGGGGGGGTTAGTTGGATGCAGGTCTCTCGCTACTAAAAGTTGTGGAATTTCTCCTAACATCATCCCAGTCGGGGCATAAGTTAAACCTTGGGCACTGCTTGGCAATAGCACTTAATAATATAATAGCACGTAGTCTATTTAAGGTTAAGCTCGGATTTTCACCTTGCATATCGAAGCAAAATACATGCGTTTCACCTGTGCCAAGTATAAATACTGGATCTGTCTGTATTATCTTTACACCGTTAATTTCTCCCCATCTAAGAAGATGATCGTTCTATTCACGGAATTTAGTTCGTAATTCATTCAACAATGCACGTGGAACGAGTTGACAGGCATATACTTCCGTATTCGGATGTTAAATCTTAAAATCACTAACGAGGGAACCTAGATTGTCAAAGAGTCTTCCCGGGGGTATCTCGTGTACCACGTACCACAGTAGAGGGTGCACTGGGAGGGGATCAAGCTCAGCTTTTCGGCCACCCAGCTTCTGATCAAATCGATGTTCGCGCGGGCGATAGTTCTTATAGAGCAGTTTCTTTCAAGATCGGATGCAAGGATGCAGCCGAGACGCGTGTCCCCCAGAAGGAGACACCGTTGGGGGAAGGCACTTGGGCAGATGCTGTTAAGCTGAACTGCCGCTCGTCGCTCTCCCTCCAATTCGCTCACGCGGTGTTGAAGCATCCGAACTTCTCTGCACTGTTGTTCGATTTCTTTATTTTTAGTTCCTATTTTTAACAGCATTCGCTCATTTCAGTGTTCAGGGTCATCATTGCCACTTCTTCAGACCTCGTTCGCGTACATCTGGCAGCATCGTCGGGGGGCGGTTTATGCTGAGATTTTTCAAGTATCTATTCAATCAATTCACTATTTGTGACCCACATATTAGTAAGGCCTAACTCTCGACAGCGGTTTAGGTCACTCTTATGATAGCTTTTATTTAACTACTTACGGGTTGGATACAGTAGATAGGGTTTCATCTCGCAAAGAATGTTCAGCAACGAGAATTTGATACGGTTGTCCTGATTGCACAGGGTCAGAATTATTGTCCTTACCCGACATTTTTCAAAATTACCCCTGCTCTTACTATTTCCTCGCTCTATTATTTATCAAACATTCATAGTAGAAATCTGTTCACTCTATCGGGAGGTTGTTGCTGGCTACGGCGCATGCGCTGACACGATACAAAAAGAGAGAATTTCCTTTCCTCCTTTTTTCAGCTTTTTGATACTTATATCACCTATGCTTTTCACACGTATCTTTTGGTATTCTTATAAGTGCGTCGATCACACTTTTTAACAAAATAATTAATCAGCCCGCAGTTATACGAACTCGAAGTAGGAGTCTTTTTAACTGTCAACACAGGGGAGGAAGGGAAGGAGAAAGAGAGAGAGATAGATAGATAGACAGATAGAGAGAGAGAGAGAGAGAGAGAGAGAGAGAGAGAGAGAGAGAGAGAGAGAGAGAGAGAGAGAGAGAGAGAGAGAGAGAGAGAGAGAGAGAGAGAGAGAGAGAGAGAGAGAGAGAGAGAGAGAGAGAGAGAGAGAGAGAGAGAGAGAGAGAGAGAGAGAGAGAGAGAGTGAGAAAAAGAAAGAGAAAGAGAGAGAGAGGGGGGGGGGAGGAGAGAGAAAGAGAGGAGAAGCAGGGTGGAAGAGTAAAGGAGACATAGAGAGATCTACATTATATTAAACAAATTCCAACACGAATGATAGTTCTAGCTGTTCAGAAAAATAAATGCGAGAAAATATAAGGCGCTGACGTGTGCTAAGGACTGACCCACTGCGTATGTGTTAGACTTAGAATGAATGCACGATTTGTTAATGATTATTTCTTTAAACGTATTTTTTATTATTATTATTATTATTATTTTTATTATTATTATTATTATTATATTTTTTGTGAAAACACTATCCTAAATGAAATAACATATGTGCACTGATCCACATTAGATAGAACCTTTGCTGGACCAGTCACAGTGTCCTAGCGACTGAGCTGCCGCGGTCCAATATGTGGACAACTTTGTCTCCAGAGCTAACTGAGCATAAAGATGGGACGCTTGTGACCTGATACTGATTTGGAAGAAAATGTTAGTGAGCCACAGTGTTAGTAAATATGGATGAATACTACATAAGTCATCATCACCATCCTTACCATCATCATCATCATCATTATCATCATCATCATCATTATCATCATCATTATCATCATCATCATCACTATCATCATCATCATCATCATCGTCGTCGTCATCACCATCACCATCATCGATATCATAATCATAATAGGAAAATTTAGTTCATCAATATCCTTTTGTTCAGAAGAACTTCCTGTACATTGTGATTTGACACTATCTCTGAAAAGTAATTCTAAAGCACAACTCCAACACTTACCTTATAGTAACGAGACCGCCCTTTTGCTTTTCTTACAACAGTGACTAAATGCTGCCCATTAACATTCTTTCTAAGGCATCCGTAATAATCGTTTTGTCTACACGCAAAAAAAAAAAAAAAAAAAAAAAAAAAAAAAAAAAAAAAAAAAAAAAAAAAAAAAAAAAAAAAAAAAAAAAACCCCACTCTAATAGGACTTCACTCTGGAGTCAGCATGCTAATAAGATATAAAGAACCTAGTATAGGACTGTAAGCAACTTATAGAAGGAAGCAGGAAGTGTGCAGTGCTCAGTCTCGGCTTCTCTGTTACCGTTATATATAGGAGTTACACAAGACTGAGATATATATATGTCAAGTCATGTGTTGAGTCAATACGAGGATCTTTCACTTGAATCAGAAAAAACACATACAATCTTAAAGTCCTTCTCACGAGAATGGAGTCCGAAAATATCTTAAAATTAAGATCGCGAGGTTTGTGATTATATTTATAATAATGATATTAATCATTACATTATCTATTTTTTTCCATTATCACTATTAATATATTAGTTATCATATCACTGATATTATTAGAATCATTATCATTATTATCATACCATTATATCAATATCATTATCATTACTGTTACTTCTGTTATTATCATTATTATTGTAGATATTAGTATTTTTATTAAGATCATTATCATTATTGTTATCACTATTATCTTAACCATCACTACTATCATTATAATCAGCATTGTTTTTATCATTATCATATTCTAATCATTATCATCTTTATTATCGTAACTATTGTTATTAATATAATGTCAGCAATATTACTGTCGTTATTATTCTATTTTTGTTACCATTTTCATTGTTCTCTTTATCATCATCATTATTTTCATTATTAGTATCAATATTGTTATCATCATCATCTTATCATTACTACTACTACTATTATATTAATCCCTATTGCTATTGCTGCTATTAGTATTAGCATTATTGATGGTAATATCAATATCATTTTTATTATTAGTAGTAACATTGTTGTTATAACAATAACATTGATAATAACTGTAACAAAATAATACTGGTATATACACTGTCATTGTTGTTACTCTAATTATTGTTTCAATATCATTTTTATCATCATAAATATTATTGTTGTTTCTGTAGTTGCAACAGTAGCAATTAAATAGTAGTAACAGTAACAGTAGTAATAGCAGTACTAATCCTAGTAGTAACAGTAATAGTAGTGGTGTACCATTATCACCATCATAACCATTGTCAGCAACAGCAGAAACAGATGAAATATGAAGCATATTGTTATTATTACCCTCTTTATTCTTATTCTTATTGTTTTTATTACCCTCTTTATTCTTATTCTTATTGTTATTATTACCATTCTTCTTATTATCACCATCATTATAATTATTTCAGCATCATCAATCTTGTTATTATAATTGTTATAATCACTGTTATTATGGTTGGTACAATTCCATAATTATTTCAGAAGTATTATAATTAGCGTTGACATTATCTTTATTACTATTTTTGTATTAATACTACTATCATCATAATTATCCTTTTTGCTTATAGTAGTGGTTTTAGTAGTAGTAGCACCATAATCATTATCATCATCACCTCCATACTATTGATATCATTATAGATAATAGATTATAGATATCATTATAGATAATATCATCATTAAGATCATTATTGTAATTATCATTAGTAACATCCATATTAATTAAATATCTTTATCAATATTGTTATTCCTGTTGTTGTTGTGGCTGTTGTTGATATTATCATTAACATCTTCAAATCATGAGATATATATATATATATATATATATATATATATATATATATATATATATATATATATATATATGTATGTATAATATATTAATATTTATATGTTCATTCATATTTATAAATGTATTCTAATGAATATAAATACATACATACATGCGCACATATACACATACACACATATTCACACACATTCATATCTATATATTTTTTTGTATATGTATATATATATATATACTTATATATATGTATATATATATATATATATATATATATATATATATATATATATATATATACATATATATATGCATACATACATATATATATATATATATATATATATATATATATATATATATATATATATATATATATATATATATATACATATATATATATATATATATATATATATATATATATATATATATATATATATATATATATATATATATATATATATATATATATATATATATATATATATATGATGATGATATATATATACACACACACTGTACATATAAATATACGGTAACAGACTTCCTGTAATGATTTTCATAACAGACATTTTATATTGATCCTTTTAGATTGCTGATTACATTCCATAATTACTAACTCCGGTTACATGATGACATTACCATTCTTTCCCTCCTTGACTATCATATTGTCACCGAATTAAATTTACTGCTAATTTACTTTAATCATCATATTTTCTTCTACCCCCGCTTTAAACTTAACTTTACCTGGAATCATTGGTTATAGTGACTTGGTTGTTTGTCACCGTGACGGGAAACACAAACAAACAAAATTCACATTTGCTGGCCATAATTCTTTGTTCTTCCCCTTTCTTGTTATTTAGTTATTCCCTTTCTTTTCTTTTATAATATCTTACCAGATGCTATTCTCTCTATCAAGGGCGGGCTGGCACTTATGACGAGCCACACTTCTAAACCCTTACAATCACTCTCCTTCTGGTTACTGATAATTATCAAACATAAACAACACAATACACAAAAAAATATATCACTATAAATATATACAAAATCACATATCAATGTTCCAATAGTTGTTTCTATATCTACATATATATATATATATATATATATATATATATATATATATATATATATATATATATATATATATACACATTTTTTTTTTTATACAAAACATCGAAATGACAGTCAACCAGCATATTGCGTGGGTCGAGATAAAACTCTATGGATCAGGTCATGATGTCGCGTTAAGAATATACTTGAAAACTGAATGGTTACTGTCAGCCCCAAAGATATGCCTGCATTCACACACGCAGACGAACACATGTACGCACGAAAATATACTCATACTCGCATACCTACATAGAAATCATCATCGTCAATGTTATTGTCATCATCATGATAATAATCCTGATTACAACTACTGAGACGGCTATTGTTATCATTGAGGGAAATCGCGAGATAATCAAAACAATGCACTGAAAATATCCTTTAATATACAATTCGCTACATTTTCTTGATATGAACATTTGATAAGAAGAGTGAGAGATTATCTCGATTCCATATGGCTGAATGGCCTGAAGTTATGATGGAAGGATTATAAAACAGAAGACAGTGTCACAATTATATACTGTATTGTCAGCCACATCACTCACTACTTTTTTTTAATATATTTGTCGCACCACCACGGTCATCACTATACCTAACATCACACATATCACCACAAACCTGTTCACATTAGTCCTCACCAGCAGCACCATCATGGGCGGCACTAAGCCAATACTCACACCATCACAGCCAAGATTTCCCTTGTCGCGTCCCGCTACTCCCACAATCGAGAATTTTCAGTTTCACTGATATTCGCATTTACTTTTGCATTTGAATGTTGCGCAAATAACGAATATTAATTTGATTAAGAGTCCTATTGGAAAAAAATCCTTTAACAGTGAACGAATACAACGCGAGAGAGAGAGAGAGAGAGAGAGAGAGAGAGAGATAGGAGAGAGGGAAAGAGAATAGTCCTCAAGTCATCTTTTCACTTGTTCATCATCTTTACGTAAAATGATTCCTCTTCCAATAGGTGGGGATTAGGGGAAAAGGTTATTGGGCTACATATAAGAGTTGGGTCATAGACCTGCATACTGATAGTATAAAAACGATATCAATACATTCATTTGATTTTACAGTTGCCTACAGTAGCACTCTTTTCCTTTCCAATACCACCGTATTCAAAAACACTTTCGAAGCATCTCAAATTAGCAGCATCATGGTCATCACCAGCTGCAACTACACCACACCTTTCATCACCAGCCGTACGTCCGTCTTCACGCCTGTATTTCCCCCATGTATCTCGGACTACACCGTCAAATGATTTGCAACATGATAGCGTCAGCCACCACCCGTGCAATACGTACGAGAACGAGGGTTTTTGGTGGGAAGATAACTGTGTGGCAAGAAGAGTGGGAAAGAGGGATAGAGAAGTGTACGTGATGGAGTGTAGGTTCTGTATGATGTGTATACAGTGAGACAAAGAATGGTGATAATGTAATCTGAGCGCGGCGGACGAGCACGGGGATTTCATCACGTGAAAGGATTTCAATTAAGACTATCCTTATAAGATATCAACATTTTACTAAGCAGATTCATATCAGAAAACTTAAAGTTCATAGAGGCAAACGAAGTTTGTCAATAGGTTACTTCTAATAAGATTCTCAGATTCACAAGGTGATTTGTTAAAAGTATAGGGATTTTTAACAGTTTATTTTGCTAGAATAAAATCACAAAAGACAAAACATTCCGCTTACACACGGAACTGCAGGGAAACCATTCCATGAATTATAAAATTATATATTGGGAATTTCAACTATTGTGTGGCAGTAAATTATGCCCCATAAAACGCAGAAATATAAAGATATAAAGTGTAAAAACTTATTTGAAAGTTAATTATAAAAAGGAAACGTCGAGTAATAACTAAATTAGACTTATATAATCAAAATATTCAGATCAGAATAATTCCTAAAACTGGTGCTTCATTAACAAACTTAAAATTAGTGGAGGGTTCTTGGTAGAATAAATATTCATGGTTATAAGAGACTCGAAGGTAAAGGTATATAAAAACACATAAGTCCGGGTATTTTCAACACATAACTTCAGTTCCCGGGGCATCTAGGGCTTCAGGGCATAAACAAGGCAGCTTCTCCTCTTAACAGCTTCTAATGGGCACTGGGAATACTGATGCATCTTCGTCTCGCGCACAGGAGGGAAATAGTTGCACACATGGATGGCGTTTAGTTTAGTTTAGTTTAGATCTTTGTTTACCACCCTGGTTAACTGCACAGGCATGGGCAAGCTTTGATACATTTATGTAGTCATGACATTGTTGCTAACATTGTATTACAAATTAAGGTAATAACATGATTATATTCTATAGTATATCAACGTGAATAGACATTTGATAAATGTTATAATAGGGTATCATATACCGAATTTCGGATATAGCATAAGTACATCTTCTAGTACAGTTGATGTTATGAAATTATTACATAACTCTGCGTATCTCATGCTAGGTGGTCTGAAAGGTTGTATCATATGGCACTCTGAAATGTAATCTTCAAGTGTTCGTTTATACTCTTCGTTGCAAAGTCTGCATTTAGTTTCTTCTACATTGCATTCTGAACTGACCTGCCAATACATTCTGTATCCAAGTCTAATTCTTGCAGTCACAATATCACATTGTCTTGTCCTTGTCTTGTATGACCCATAAATGAATCTCTCCTGCGAGAACTGGTCAAAATGTTTTATGCTACAGCTTTCAGGTCTTTGAGAGTTTGTTAGCTCCATCAAGTCCTCCCTATTGGAGGTTCTTATTATGTGTGAGATCCTAGCAAGAGGTATGCCAAAGTCTATATCCACAATTTGCTTATCACATCCTGCCCTCGCTAAGCGATCAGCATGATCATGTTTAGCGATTCCAACATGCGATGGTATCCACACAAAATGTATAGCATGTCCCCGTTCCTTGGCGCGATGTACATTTATTCTTATATCATGGCGTGGATGTCAAACATAGCGCGAGAAACCCGTAGACTTTATGCTGCCGGAAGATAAGCCTCGCAAATATATAAAATATATTTACTACCACCACAACAAGCAATAGTCAATACACATATAGTTTGCTCTGTTCAGTTTAACAAACTAGTGCTTCCTTTTCTTGGTATCTTTAGGAAAGATGATATTACCTTCAAACATTTCTTATCAGAATCTGAGGTACCTCAAACGACCATGCAGTTCACCATATTCTGCAAATTCACTCTATGAGCATGCATCATATGAAGATCGCATGATGTCGAGGCTACACGTTGTTTACTGTGATGTCGCTAAGCCGTGATTCTCGAATCTCCGTTTTCTGTGAAATTTCGCGTGCGTATTTAACCCTTTTATATGAAATATTTTATACTAGCATAGAGAAGGATAAAACAAAAATATATACTCGTTAACAGTCATGCTATCGTGATTTATCTTATCACATCATCGACGTCATACACAATGCTCTTGATAATTTTGTTATTCTAAAGATCATAGACGAAAGAATGGCAGTGATATGAAATCCGTTTTAGTAGTGGACCGACTTTTAAACAATATAACTGGTTCAATTATACGGGTGGATTGAATCTGCTGCAATTACTATTATATACTTTTTTATGATACTGATTTTTTTTTTTTTATCACCGTTCAAAATAGATTAGGAAATTTTGTAACGAAGTGAATCAAATTTAAACCAATTATGGAATAATTTCTATTGCAGTAGACTGACCTTTTTTTTTAATTCTTTGAACAGTATTGAAAAATAGGTGTCACATCGTTTTTCCTTTGTATTAGTATTACCAGTATTATCCTAACTACAGTTGTTGTTATTATTATTATCGATATCAGTATCAGTACTAATATTTTTTAATCATTAGCATCATTATTATTACTTTTATTATTATCATCCCCACTGTTATATTATCATTATTATTATTACTATATTCTTAAATTTTTCCATTAGTTCTTCTATTGATAGAATTATTACTTTTATTTTTGTTATTATTATTATCATTATTATTAATCTTATTTTACTATCCACGTAAATGTGCTACGCTTTACCGTCTCCCGTGCGAAAAGCGGAAACGATATCCGAATCTTCGAACTTCTGGCTTCCCTTCATCGACGGCTAGCATTAAAATCGAGTAATATTGGTGATGGCCAATATAACGAAATTCGTAATAACTGCAACATCTTTAATAGTAATTTTCTAAACAATAAAGTCTACAGTAATAATCATTAATATAAAAGAATACTCATCATGATGACTGTGTTAGATGTGAAGCAAAATGCAATTATAAAAAAGGGAATACTGATAGCAGCAGCAACATTAACGATGATAACAGCGAACACATTATTGAAAGCCCCCGAGAGCCAGCAGCATAAGTGGGTATGGCCTCAGAGTCTGCATCGTCATAGTCTGCCTGTTCCACTATGAATATCACATTAATTTGACCAAATATATTCGTAGCCT
>BOPN01000729.1:148462-158462 GCA_017312705.2 Penaeus japonicus | reverse complement strand
TATAGTCAACTTTACCCGCGATTCCGCCTCTATGCCCTGCAATCTGGGTCCCGATAGTAGTTCTGTAGATGATGATGCCGCGACCACAAATAATCCTTACACTGCGCTGAGACTTCGTCTTATATATTCGTCAGGATAGGGAACTAGGACCGATAATGACGTGACCACTCAATAGAGGGCACTCTATATTTATATTGTAAATAATGGGGAATATTGCGCCATCTATTGAGAGAATATAACAGCGCATTCAGGTAATTCATTGAAGGTTTCCAGTCCACAGTTCGTTAATAGCCGTGAATACGTAAACACAACCATATATGAATTTCAAGGCGAGGGTGGTGGTTATCGAGTGTTTTGCACAAGGTATGTTGCACGAAGTGCCCTGAATAGGTTGGGTCCTTGGCTAGGGCTAACTTCAAAACTAGGCAAAGGAAGGTAGGTAATTGGGTTAAAATTTTGCATACGAAATATGGCCCGAAGTAGCACGAACTGCCATAAGAAAGGGGGACCCAGATTGTGGGGTCGAGGGGTGGAATCGCGCATTATATCCAACACAATGAGTTATTCAGGATAAAATCCCGTGGTGGCAGTGACTACCTCTGTGTAAAGTTTATGAATTGCTGAGTGACGAGAGTCACTACAAGCCATTTGTAGTGGCACGAGGCTATGCCATGTCTGGTGCCTCATAATGTCACATTGCATGACATAATTGCACGAGCACTGGGCAGCAATTACCTTCCCCCTTAAACAACCTTAACGACTGTCGCCACTTCAACCTAGGCGATGAGGTACAGGGAGTTCCTGACGCACTCTCTCACTGGGTAGCCACGATACACTCCACACAGTTCCTGTGGCAGACGCGGGTAGCAGCCAGAGCTTGGGGGCCTGTGTGTGTGTGTGGATTTGGGACCCGTCACCATGCACCCCACCTGATGCCGTGTACCATATGGCGGAGCCTGACGCCTCTCCTCCATTACAGGTTATGTACCTACCCCGTTTTGTGCTCCATAAAAACCTCAGCGTCTTGTGCTCCCGAGAAAATAAGCCGCGGTAAGCTAAACACTTGCTTCATCCGTGTATAGTGTTTGTGTATTGTGTCTAGTATATTGTGTCCCATATACAGTGTTCTGTGCATAGTGTTCCCTGTTTAGTAGTGTTGTTTTATTTCATGTCTAACAAAATTTGTCCTTTTTTATGTCTAACGTAATTCGCTTTCTGTTTTGTTTCATTTTATGTAGTTTTAGTTGTTTTGTTTGTCGTGTGTTATAGTATTTGTTGTTTCATTGTTTTGAGTTTTAGTTATTTATCAATTAATTGAAGAATGCATGTTTCTTTTCTAAACCCTAATGACTGATGCTACCCAAAGCTTCCGAGATACCTACTAAATATTAAGTTATTCAGGATGATATCCCGTGGTGGCAGTGACTACCTCTCAGTGAAGTTTTGTGAATCGCTGAGTGCCGACGCGGTAGGATTTAAGTGGCTTTGATTTTTCATTAACCCGAGGCCTTGAGTAGCGTCAATCATGCCTTCTTTTGTGTGTAAAAAACGGACTGTTAGTTAGACTTAGATTTTAAGTACTGTTTTGTGTGTTTATTTGCATATGCGGATTTTGATTTACTCGTCTTCCCTTAAGGTATGTTCACGCTGGTAAAGAAGCGTCATTCCCTTGTTAACCCATCGTGCTCTCTTGCTACTCGCTAGTAACCTCTGAAGTGTAGTTTGCCAGTAGTTTGCTATTATGTTTGTGTTCATTCATCACACTCGTTGCTTAAGGTAATCACATGTTTGTGAATTAAGCTTTCTTCTGTACTACCTGTTTTATTGTTATCGGTAACGGAACGTTCCTTGTCGCGATAGCGAGTGTCTTATTAACTTAAGTACGTGCATTGCCAGCCAAAGTTTCTATCACTTCGCACGTTGACTTAAGAACGATGCGTTGCCTTCACGAGAGCCTTTTATTTTGTTCATATTTACTTAGCGAGTTTGAATTAGATTCACATGCTGTTACGTTCCGAACAGATGAACCAACCATGAGTGAGTCTGATGCCCCTGAGGCAGTAGGTGCTGAATGTGTGGGAGCTGTCAGGAGAGTGAGATTCGCAGACGAACAAGTAAATATGTCTGTGCCAGGTGCAGGTGTGTTAGATGCACGAGAGATCCATAACACCCAAGATCTGATAGAGGAAAATGTATCTGAACCACTTAGTGCAACCCATGGGTTATATGAGCGTGTGCTCGAGGGCCTGAAAGAAACCTGTACGAGTATGCGAGAATTACGTGCAGGTATGCGTGAAGCATGCAAAGGTATGAACGAGCTGAAAGAGATGGTGAACTGTCAGACAGATAATGGCGCTCATCTTCTAGAGGCCATGGCCAGCATCACCACTGGGAGTAGCGTTTGTATGAGTCAACAGAATAGTGTGGGTAGTGACGATATTGTCATTATCAGTGATCACGATCCTGATGTCAATGTCAGATCTGGAATAGCTAATGGTAGTTATAATAACTTTGTCCCACCAAAAACAGGCATAGTTTCTCCGCAGATAAGAGTTAAAGTCGACCGTGACGCGATACCGTACTTCGAGGTACGGCCGAACAACGATGCCCTCGCGCGGAGTCAGGAATTAGAGAAGTGGTTGCGTCGTATGAAACTCGTTACGCCCGACGGCGCTTACGATTCGCAGGTAAGGTTAGCTCGGACATATTTCAAAGGTACCGCTTATCTGATCATTAACTCGTCTGCGTTCGAGATAATCCTTTTGCCGTCTCATTCCAAAGCGTTACCAAAGCAAAAATTTTGTGGTACTGCAGATAGTGCTGATTTCTTCAGTAATTTGCAAAGGTAGAAATTAACACAGGGTCAGACGCCGCAGGATTTTCTCTTAGAGATCGAAAGTTTCGTATACATGGGTGACAGGGAATACTTATTACAAATTGGGGATCCCATTGCGGTGACAAGACGTGTATTTCTGAGTGGGTTATCTCCAGATTTATCAGACTTCTTGGTCGCGTGCAAGGACCAGCCGTCGCACGAGATTGTTGCTAAAGCCAACAACTTATTCACCTCTAGGGCGTGTCATACATCTTCTCGTGATGTTCGTCGTCCGCTCCCTGTCGCGTCAGCTCAGCCGTCTAATACATCTAATACACCTGGCTCTTATTATTTTCATCGTACGCTGGGTCATGTGACGGCCGATTGCAGAGAAAAACCCCTGGGCGCATGTGTTGGCACTGTCGTCGCCATGATCACTTTAGGTTGTATTGCCCCTTTTAACCAAGCCAGGGAGCCGAAACCTTGCGTTTGCCTGGCCAAACCGACGAACGGACAGCATCGCTCATCAAAGCATCCATTTTGATTTTGTTGAATGGGACGTCGCGTGCACGTAGGGCACGTCAATTGATAGGAGTTACAGGAACATTATTAGACACAGTAGTAGAGAGGTAATTGAATGTACAGGCTCATCGTTACAGGTTCTTGTCCATTTCCAGGAGACGTTCTTTTAGACATAGATTTTCTTTCAAGCTTTCACACCGTCCAACGCCTGCACATTGTTATTTACGTCTCAAGGATGAATGTCTGCCTGTTACATTCATCAACGCTCATTCCTTAGGTGCTGCGTTAGTCAACGCGCACTCATCTAAACTTGACATCAATGTAAGCGTATTGTGTAAAGCCCGACCAGACTTCTTTGTCAGGGTAAAGCGCACAACAGTTTTGCCACCACGATCGGCTAGATTTGTTACCGCTTCAGTGCCTAATCTAAAAGTTCCCGACAGTGACATTTTCATTAACGGTAGTGTAGACTCTTTACTCATACCTTGATCAATTGTAAAAGTAAAACCACTGCAGTATGAGTAGTAAACGTAAATAAAAAGAACGTAAAATGCGCAGGTAGTGTTTTGTCAATAATTGAGGAAGTTGATACATATCGTGCACATGCCAATGTTCTTACTGTAATACGCCTTCCAGAATTTTCCATCACGTTACCTTCGCTTAACCACCTGTCATCCGCCCAGCAAGAGAAGTTAGAATCAGTTTTTCTTTCTCATAAATCCTTGTTTGGGGGAAAGAAAAGTGACGTCGGCGTAGTTCCGGGAATCAGTTATTATATTCCCACAGGTGATACCACGCCAGTAGTAACGCATCAGTGGAAGTTATCACAATCAGCAAACAGGTGATTAGTGTAGAGTGCAAGAAGATGCTGGAAAGTGATGTTATAGATCCATCGACATCCCCATGGATGTCTCCCATTGTCTTAGTGAAAAAGAAAGATGGCACTGTTCACTTTTACATTGATTTCCGCAATCTAAACGGTATCACAACCTCTGAATCTTACCCGTTACCGTGTATGGATGAATAGATCGATGAATTAAATAACAATGCGATATTTTCAGTACTCTACACGCATTCAACTTATTGGTCAATAGACTCAAATTCGTTCGACAAGTCTAAGACGGCATTCTCGGATGGCACATATCTATGGCAATTTTGCCGTATGCCATATGGTTTTGAAGACAGCAGGTGCTACATAACAGTGTATGATAGATTTTGTGCTCTCTCTGGTTCTGTCATGTCACACATTAGCATATCCTGACGACGTGGTCGATTATTCAGCTAATTTCACTGACCATTTAAAGAATCTAGATGAGATGCTTGCAATTTTGCAGGATTTAAAATGAATGTAGATAAATGCCTGTTTGCCGCAGATAAACTAAAGCTGCTGGGTTTTGTGGTTACAGCTGATGGTGTATCACCAGATCCTGAAAAGGTAAAGGCCTTGTAACATGAAAGAGATGCAGTGGTTTTTACGGGCAAGTGGATTTTTCAGATACCGCGAACCGCACGACGCTATGATCGCGTCGCCGCTGACCTCGCTGACATGCAAAGACACACAGTTCACTTGGGGAGCTGAACAAGACGAAGTGTTCAGCAAATTAAAGCAAGCATTGATTACAGCACCTATCCTGCGTAGACCTGATTTTGGCATACCCTTCGGAATTCATACGGAAGCATCCAAGTTAGTGATAGGAGTATATCTGATGCAACGTGTTAAGGGGAAGCCTCATGAAGTTGCATATCTTAGCCGTAAGTTAAAGGGTCCAGAAATTAGGTACTCTGCAACAGTACCATAAATCATTCGCTCTGTGCCTCTGGAATGTCACGCTTTACGAAGACTCGCTCTGCCGCTGCAGCTGCTGCCCCTTTCATCCGGTAAGTACGTCTACCTTTCATTTCAATTTCTCATATGTGCACGCAAGTTTGTAAGTTGATATTCGTGATTTACATAGTTTTTACTTTCGTGAACTTCATTGTTTAGTGTGAATTTTAGGTCTTCTAACGAGGATCTGAATGACACCCGGCTAACGTCATCGGCCGGGCGTCTGAAACGACGCCGTCTCGCTAGTCCTGACAGTCCTCAGGTAAATACGCTATACCGTATCTGTTGTTTGCAATATTGTGTCCATATATAAAGTTTCCACATGATTTTGTAATTTTAGCAAGCTTTCATAGATTTTTTTTCGTTAGGTTGTCCTCAAGTGATGATGACCACGACCCGCGGCCATCTACCTCAGGAGTCGGTGCACACCTGTAAGCTACCAATTCATTGTCTTTCCCTTCTACACCTGTTTTTTTGTTTTTTATTTTGTTTTTGTTTTAAACATATGTGTATATAGTTTTAGCATATGTGTGGCAATAGTTTTACCTGTTTTTTTTTTTTTAGATCCTCCTCGTGAGGAGCCTGGTGACTCCGCTTCTGCCATGGCCGCGACGCCAGCATACTTTGACTCTTCATCGTCGCCAGACGAAGAGAATGTGTCGGGGGGTCCTAATAGTGGCAGCGACACGGACTACAACAGCTATGATAGCGGGGATTCCACTGTGGATTTTGTGTCCACATCGTTCGACTCAGACGAACCGCTGTCCACGTTTCAGGCAAGGGCATTGGAACAGAATGCTCCTGGTAAACCAGGGTTCAAGTGGCGGAAAAGGGAGAACATACCGAAGCGTTTAGGTTTTGCCGGCCGTCCTGGGATAAATTTTCCTGACCTGGACGAAAACTCGGAACCTTCGGTCATGTTCTCCCGATTCGTCACGTACATATATTGATATACTTGTCCAGGAGACTAACCGGTAAGTCACCTGTGCTGAATGATGTATATATGATGATGTAATATTATGACATGATATGCCAACTTTCCTGCATCAGATTCTACATATTTGTTTTTTCCAGGTAGTTTCATCAGCAATCGCCTCCCACGCCTTCCCATATAAAAGCGTGGGAAGATGTTAGTGCTGCTGAGTTGAAGGCTAATCTTGGGGTTCGGGTCATCATGGGCTTGAACCCCAAGCCCTCACTGAGGCACTGCTGGTCGACTGACCCCCAGTATGCCCTGCCCACAATTGCGCAATAACGAGGGATAGGTTTGAGGACATTACGAGGAACTTATATGCGGTCAACAACTGCAGAGCTCCCTCTGCAGACGACCGCCTCTGGAAGTTGCACCCTATCCTTGACCTACTCTCTCCTCAGTTCGTCGATGTCTACACCCCTCCCTAGGGTATTTCAATAATTGCAACTTTTGAAATGTCATTGTGTCTGTTCATAAATAGGCTCCATATATCATAGATATGAAATGTGAAAAAAAAATCAGCTTAATCTGATAACTTTTAGGGGTTGCACTTTCCAATTTAGATATGCATTTCCGCGGAATTGGGGCCACGCAGACGGATGAGATTTGAACTTCCTTGCTAAACTTAAGTGATCATAGTTCCCTTTAGGTGGTGCATCAAGTTCCTCGCTGACCTTGGGTACCTAAATATTACATGTAACAAATTCTTCACTAAATTTAGGCATTTAAATAACGCATATAACAAGTTCCTCAATGACCTTAGGTCAGAAGTCTTTCAATACTTCTAGTTCCTCACTGACCTTAATTGTCCGTAAAGTAATGCCTGTGTTTCTTCAATAAGCATATAAATGTTAGGTCATGAATAACATTATTACACATTCCAACAAGCTTCTGTTGTGTTGCTATGTGTTTGTGTGTTTCGGGATGTCAAAAAAAAGTTGCGAAGTGGTAGTGAATCTATCATTAAGAAATTTAGCCAAAGCAATTCTTTAAGGCCACTCACATAGGCTGATATTTTGGCACGATATAATTCGCTGAAAGTTTGATTAAAATCCAAACGATTCTGGACGACAAATTGCTTCGAAACTTGTGACTGAATTGAAGAATTATATCAGAAATTTGGACTGAAGACTATTACTAAACTAAATGCCATCAAAAAAGTACTTAACATAAAGAAAGTATTATTACAGATGGAGAGTTTGAAAGCTTGCTTATTGGTACTGAAATTATATCTTTTAAAGCCAAAAGACAACCGAGAGAAGTGCTACAAGAAGACATCGAGTGGTATGGAGCAAAGTTAAATGGTAGTGCTGGATCCCTTGGTTCTGTTGACTGTAAAGCTAAAAGGAAGGAATACAGGAATGAGAGGAAACGTAGTCTGGCAAATAAAATGACTGAGTGTGATGTGAAGACGATATAGATGAATCTGACGATGGAAACCAATCTTCCCTAACCTTAGAAGATTTATCTACTGATGACTGTCAGGAAGGAAACGGAAATACACCACGGAAATAATGCAACAAATTTTATTGGACTTCTGTCGTGGAAACTGCATTGCGGTGGAACGTCTCCAGTGAAGCTGTACAAGAGGTACTGATGTTTGTTTTTTTCTCAAGTAGGTCTTGACAGCAGATTGATTCCTTCAGGTACTACCATATTCCGCAAGAAAGGGGAGGCTACTACTAGTAAAAGAGATGACACTCTAGCTTCATTGAAGACAGCTGATACGAATAAAAACAATATGTCATAACCTCAGGGAATTAACAGAAGTGATTGATTTTTATGAGGATATAAATGATGAGGTCCTTTTTAAATAACCAATTACTTTAATGCTATTGACGGTTAACCATTCATGAACTACAGGACAGATGTGCAAAATTGATTTTGTCTTGAGTCAAAAAAAAAAAAAAAAAAAAAAAAAGACATTGCTAGGAAATTTGTGCCACTTGGTGTTAGGTGGTTAGGTTATTTGTGTTCATCATTGCATGTTTGTATATCACTTGATTTGAACATAATGAATTATAAAGTATTGAAAATGCTGATTTGCCATCCAAGACAAAAGTTGGCTTGAAAGACAATCTTATTAGATGCTTGACGACATTGTAAAAGAACCCTACTGTTGTCAAAGGTATCTTCGAGTTCTCCAAGATCCATTTCCTTTGCTGGCGAAAAGCTGTCATTAGTACCGGGCCGACAATATTTCAGACAGCATTTGGGGCATCTCAAATGTGTGCAGAAGTAGGGATCAGATTAGGGTTTGACAAATCCTACTTTGCATCCATCAGTGGATATCTGCATAATACACGATGCCGACTGCATGCATAAGGTATTTGGTATGCTGAAAAAGGGATTGGAAAAAGCTGGATATACAAACCAGGATCGACGGATCGAATTCGGTACAATTTTTCCAATGAGGAGTTATGCAACATCAGCACAGAAAAGTCTGTGAATGTCCCAGGTTTTTCGGAAAGAGTGTTTAGTTCCCCTTTGTTCCATTGTGTACGGGAAGATATAAGATATGCCATCTCTATGGCCAAGGTAACCACTCTGTATGGGAGGCTAAGAGTACTAATTCCCGGTCATAATCAGCATTGTGAAAGACTGATTGGAGACATGAAGCGGTCCTGGGACATCAATACCCTTGTCTCTATATCAAATACACGACAATTGCAGAAGAGAGTGAAAGGAAATGTGAATAAGGGAATAGAATATATGTAAGAAGTTGTTGCATGTTGTAGATATTGCCAATAAAAGATATGTTTCAAATTTGTAATTTACTTCCACAATGTGTAACATGCTTGATTATAGAAAAAATAAACTTAAAAGCTAGAATTATATTATACACGATTAAATAAATCAATAGACTAAACTAATCATTTCATCATATTTTTCGTATCTATGATAAAAGTGCAATAGGTAAATATTGATAAAAATAACTGAACAGTCCCCGTGACTTTGAAGGATTTTCCAAAAATCACCAATTATTGAAATACCCTACCCCTCCTATGAGGATATCCGTCGACGAGAGTCTGTGGAAATTCCAGGGGCGCTTCTGGGCCGTGCAGTACATCCCCGGCAAGCGTGCGCTTTGGGGTAAAGGTGTATAAACTGGCTGTGAGTGTTGGCCCCACTCAAGGGTATGTGTCCGCCTTCGGATTTATGTGGGTAGGGACAAAGGCGATCTTTCGGCCTCGATGAAGGCCGTCGTCGACTTGATAGGCGCTGCATACCTGTTTGGGAAGGGGTATGAGGTACATACCAATAACTGGCATACCTCCCCAGCCCTTTCCATTACCTGCAGGGTCGGCGTACGAATGCAGTTGGCAGAGTGGGGGCTAACCGCAAGTTTATGCCGACTGATCTGCAGGTGAAGGTCCCCGGAGACTTGGACTTCCGCAGCACAGTGACGGGTATGTTGGCCCTTCGTTGGGTCAACAAACGCCCTGTCAATATGCTGTCGACAGTCCACGGTAGCGAGATGGTCACCGTCACCAGCCGGAGTGGGCAGCAGCGCACCAAGCCCAAGGTAGTGGTAGACTACAACTCCGGCATGAAGGGGGTGGACTTGAGCGATCAGCTGGCTCAGTTTTACTCGACCACTCACAAGTCTATGAAGTGGTACAAAAAGTTACTGTTTTACCGTTTTGACATGGCGGTCGTCAACTCTTTCCTCGTGCACACGGCACTGAGAGGGCGTTTGAATCAGATGGGCTTCCGGGAGCAGCTCGCACGCGGGCTTAGAACAGAACATTGACGTACATCTGGGCAACAGAGCATTTCCAGATACGGTTACCCGGCAACAAGTACCGACGTTGCCGGGTTTGCTACGCCAATGGTATGAGGAAAGAGACTCGGGTTTTGTGCA
>BOPN01000729.1:108462-115962 GCA_017312705.2 Penaeus japonicus | reverse complement strand
CATTAAGATAAATATTAGTACAAGAAATTGAAACATTATCAACTTGAAATATAGATTGATATACATATGCATACACACCTACACACATATATACATGTATATATATATATATATATATATATATATATATATATATATATATATATATATATATATATATATATATATAATATATATATATATGTGTGCTTTTATATACATTTATATAAATATTTTATACATGTATATATATATATATATATATATACATATATATAAATATATATATATATATATATGTATGTATGTATGTATATATGTATATATATGTATATATATACATATTCATATATATACACATAATACAGACACACACACACACATATATATACGTATGTGTTGTTCTTGGCTGTGGTGATGACTTCCCTTATTTAAAGACTTATTCCTTTTCATTCCATTTGTATGGTATGTGAAAATGTGAACGAGAGCGTCAGAAAATTCATTGGTTTACCAGCCTACGGCTTCAGTCCTCTGAAGGATAAATTTCTGAGGGTCAGCACGTGGCTCAGAATTACCTCAAAATGCACATTTTCCTTCACTCTATATAATCTCGGAAATTTTATTCCGTCCATTGGTCTGCAGAGAAAAAATGACCCAAGTGTTTATTGCCTTACTGACAGCTTGATCTAATTCAAGCTGACCTTGTACTGGCCTGCTGACCCAGTATTGGTCTGTTGATTGCTGGACCTCTGATGATATGGACTTACCTAAAGAGGATACATATCTGAGAAATGCAATTGCGTTTTTATAGTGATGAAATATTTCCTAGCATTCAACGTGAAAGAAAATAAGGTAACTCAATCACGAACAACTTTTTTTCGGTGTCTTTACTCGTAGAAATTCAACTACAAAATTATATATATATATATCCTGAAATTATTACATAAGATGGGATAATGCAATGACGCATTGGTAATGTTGCATAACATACCTCCTGACCCGGCGTATAATATCTGCCGCCGTCAAGTGTTAACCTAAGAGTGCAGTAGTAACGAGCCAACAAAAAGATTATCAAAGTAGGTGTCGATGGATTTGTCGTAGCAGAAGGTCATACGGGGTGAAATGTCGAACTGAATATAGAATGGGAAACAATGAGCATGTAGCCAGACTTTTTCGGGTAAGGTTAGATGCCTGAGGGTAATTCGGAAGTGACCTCACACCGTCTAAACAAGGGTCTCCTCAAGGATAGGAATATTCTTTTGTTAATTAAATGTGTATAACCATATTTGTATTTACTAAGTTAATCTGAATAACTTTACATTGAACTTTTTATTATATTTGTTTAATTTGTAAAATATAATTTCAGCCTTTTTTTGTATATACATCATCTGGAAAAAAACATAGCAAAAGGTACTCTGCAGTTTCTGAAGAATCACGAACTGGCTGTAACCATCAGAGATTGAACTTGTATTCAGTGTCAACATACAATTTATTTTTCTTTCTTTCATTTGTTATAATAAATCTCGATTATAATCCAAGCACTTTACTTTGTCATAAAAATAAGATAAATAACCAATACAAATCATCACAATTTGAATTAAAAGAATAAACAAACATGAAATGAAATGGAGAAGAACATCAATAGTTTTATAACAAACTTCAATCAATCAATTATAAAAATGTATAAGATACATATGTATTGAGAAAATAAGATCGATAATTAAGAAACCTAGGATCATATTATCTTCAAATATTTTGTCGGGTCGAGTGGTCTATTTGGTTTATTACTGCACACTCGAGTCGCACTGAGGCGGCAGAATTCCGACTCCGTATCAGGAAGTATGTTGCATTTTCACGTGTCGTTCCATTATCCCATCTTATTTAATAATCTCAGGATATCTGGGTTTGTAGTTGACTTGAAGTTAATGCCACCGATTTACAGTGTAGACTGTATTTAAACATATACACACACACACACACACACACATATATATATATATACATATATATATATATATATATATGTATATATATATATATATATATATATATACATATATATATATATATATATATATATATATATATATATATATATATATATATATATATGTGTGTGTGTGTGTGTGTATGTATATGTTTTAAATACAGTCTACGTATGGAATCGGTGGCATTGGCTCAGAAATTCAACTAATATATATATATATATATATATATATATATATATATATATATATATATGCATATATCTATACACATACACACATATATATATATGTGTGCATGTGTAGTGAATATTAAGTTTATCTGATTTAATTCTATATTAGGTTTGAATTTAGCTATAATGACATAATTAGATGCATTCGATTCCTAATGAAACTTCCGTTTTATAAAAAATAATCTTTATTTCATAAATGAGAAAATGAATATAATTAGCTAACAATATGTTCCTGACATATTCCCTTATATGATTCTCTATGGAAACGTTCATGACTTATGCATAGGTGGGGGGAGGGGGGGCGTAGGCGGGGGGAGCGGGCTTGTAGGCGGGGGTGTGCTCGGGGTACTGAGCCTCGCCCTCGTAGGTGACCTCAGCTACGAGACCGTCGCCGTTGTCCACGTATTTGACGATCTGCTTGCGGCCGTCGGGGAGGTCCACGGTGTAGCTGCCCTCGGTCTTGTAGCCGTCGCGGGACTCCGAGTGGCCGAGGTTGACGCCGGAGTAGCCGTCGGCGACACCGTAGTTGTAGTTGTACTTCGGGGGCACCTGCACAGAGGAAAAGTAAATGAGAAATCATTCCTAGTATGTATACGTGGCACACGATTTTATACAGAGATAGTAAAGTGTCAATGAAGCAGTGTAATAACAAAGAGGCTGATGAAGGCCTTTGTAGTAATGACCTCAATAATGATAACCATATAGTATTCTGAATGCATGAATACTCACATCAGGGTATTCGGGCTCGTAGTGTTTGGGGGCGTGGTAGGCGGGTTCAGGGGTATGGTAGGCGGGTTCGGGGGCGTGGTAGGCGGGTTCGGGGGCGTGGTGGCGGGTTCGGGGCGTGGTAGGCGGGTTCGGGGGCGTGGTAGGCGGGGGGAGGAGGGGCGTAGACTGGGGGCTTGTCGCACAGAGCGACGACAGCCACGCAGGCGAGGACGGCGACCTGTGGAAAAAACTACTTGTTACTTCTTATGTGGAGAGAAGAAGGAAAGACAGACTTGTGCATAATGGGAGGGTGCATTTACCAGGTGCGAAAAAAAAAACATAAGATCAGACAAATGCATGCTTGTAAACCAACACACATACAAACAAACACTTAAAGGTTGCATATATTTTAATAGTTGAAATCTAGACGAGACAAAGAATGAAAATGTGAATAAATCTAGAACATATTCTAAGAAGGTGGTGCAAAGGAATATTAAAACCTAACATCAAAAGTTATATTGATTAAACGGAAAAAATCTAAAATGTATAGAGTAATGAATATATCTATATCAATATATATCTACATATATGTATAGATATACGTATACATATATATAAATACAAATGTACATATATGTATACTCATATACATATATATTCATAGTTTCTACTGTGGTTATTCAAAAATATTTCCTCACACTACTTTCACATTCACTGTTCTCAGCACAACACTTCATAAATTCCTTCATACCTTGAGAGACATGGTTAGTGAGTGTATGATGGTTAGTGGATGACACTTGAGATATGCTAGGTGTTGTGTGTGCGTCCGTGCGTTGACTCTGCTGTAGGGCTTTCTCCTATAGCTCGAGGGAATAATTTCTGAGCCCTTAAAATTTGTTGTTACAAATCGTTAATGGTGTGATAAATATTCTCTCTAAAGATGTTTTTGATATTGTCAAGGGCATATGTGGTACATTCAAATAAATGTGGATATATATATTCTCTTTTACAAGATTACATTTTTTTTTTTCTTATATTGCATCTGATTTTGTTTTAAGATAGATATCAGTGTATACATTGGTATTAATCTTTATTCTAAACAAATCAAAGGAACCATTATGAATTAAAAAAAAATAGATTGATGGACACACACACACACATATATATATATATGTGTGTGTGTATATTAAATCTATGCCTATATGCGTGTGGCTACATATTTCTATATACATCGATACAAACATATATATATATATGTGGAAATCTCACCTTCTTTCATATTGAAAAAGTGTTAGACTCCCAATATATGATTAAATGCCGCCACCACCACTGTTTTAACACAAAACAGGGAAAACATTTCCCCTTTGAAGAATTATCACTTTTACGACATAATTCCTACAAATGAAGGGATTAAGGAAACTTTGATGCCTTTCCTACAATTTACTATTTTTATTTTTACATAACTTTACTTAGAACTTATAGTTACATACTTAAAGACAATTTAAGTAAATATCAAATACAAAACAATACTGGAGATTCCTTAAGATCTAGTACATATAAAACCCTTCTCGCTTACCAATATAACCACCAAAGGTAAGCTATCCATGATGCTCCTCCTCACAGTCATTCCTGATCGAGAGTCCACGGAGAAGTGGCCGACTGTCGCCAGGTCAGCCTTCTCAAACACATGTGCTCCGCTTGAACTTCCGTATGATGCCTCAGCAACACGGAATTTTCCACGGATGTTTGTGCACATGATGGTTTCACTTCTAGAGTAACGTGGAAGATTCCAATCTTCCACACACACACACACACACACACACACACACACACACACACACACATATATATATATATATATATATATATATATATATATATATATATATATATGTGTGTGTGTGTGTGTGTGTGTGTGTGTGTGTGTGTGTGTGTGTGTGTGTATACACACACACACACACACATATATATATATATATATACATTTATTTTTATCTGCATATATATGTATATGTATATATATATATATATATACATATATATGTATATATATATATATATATATATATATACATATATATATATATATACATATGAATATATGTACCTACATACATACATGCACACACACACAGACACACACACACACACACACTGCTATAGGGCTTTTTCTTATAGCTTCAGGGGATAATTTTTGAGCCCTTGAAATGCGTTGATACAGATCGTTAATGGGATAGTGAACATTCTCTAAAAATGCTTTCGATAGTGTCAGGGGCACATGTGACTCTTTCAACTATTTATATATATTCTTGCGCACGCACGCACACACACACACACACACACACACACACACACACACACACACACACACACATATATATATATATATATATATATATATATATATATATATATATATATGTGTATATACATATACACACACACACACACACACACACACACACACACACACACACACACACACACACATATATATATATATATATATATACGTATATATATATATATATATATATATATATATATATATATATATATATATATAGATAGATAGATAGATAGATAGAGAGATATAATATATATATTGTAATTTTCAGTGAGATGAATTACCCTATCTAAGGCTTTATTCATTTTCATTTCGTTTGTGTGTTATGTAAAAGTGTGAACAAGAGCGTCATTAAATTCCTTGGCTTCCCAGCCTACGGTTTCAGTCCTTCGAAGGAAACCACAGCTGGTGGTCGCCATGATACTTGAGGGTCAGCACATGGCTCAGAATTCCCTCAAAATGCACATCTTAATTCATTCTATGTTATCTTGCAAACATTATTCCATCCATTGGTCTGCAGAGAAAAAATGTCCTTGGTGCTTTCATTGGCCTACTGACTCAGCTTGATCTAATTCAAGCTGACCTTGTACTAGCCTGCTGATCCACTAGCCTGTCTGTTGAGTCAAGTTAACTTCATTTTGAACTTGGATGCATTACATATATGGACTTATCTACACAAGTTGTATATCTGAGAAATATAACTGCGTTTTTCATTGTGATAATATATTCCCAAGAGTTCAACGTAAAAAAAAAGAAAAGAAATGATAATGATAATAAAAATAAAACAAGGGAAATCAATCATGAACAACTTTTCTCGGGGTCATTGGCTCAGAAGTTCAACTACAAAGTCATATAATCTGAGACTATTACATAAGACGGGATAATGCAATGACGCATTGTCAATGCTGTATAACATACCTCCTGACCTGGAGTCGACCCTCTACCGCCTTCAGGTGTTAGCCAAATAGTGCAGTAGTAAACGAACTTGACCGCACGACCTAGCAAAAGAATTGTCAAAGTAGGATCGTACTATCTCCTAATACTTTGTTGAGTCGTGTGCTGGTTTACTACTGCACTCTCGGGCTCACACATGCGGGCGGCAGAGGTTCGATTCCGGATCAGGGACGAATGTTTTATTCATACACACACAAACACACACACACACACACATATATATATATATATATATGTGTGTGTGTGTGTGTACATATGCAGAGGGCTTGTAATTGATTAAAATGGGAAAAGTATTGAAGAAGAAATTTGACAGCCTCTTATTTTATCGCATTTCGACTTCGTCTTTGGAATATGTGAAAAAATTTACACTTGTCGTATTTAGTTCATATGTGAATATGTACATATGTATACAAACGTATGTGCACACACACATATATATATCTCTATATATACATGAATAAATAAATAAATATATATATATATATGTATACATACATACATATATATGCATATATCTACACGCATACACACATATAGATGTATTTATATATATATATATATATATATATATATATATATATACATATATATACACACATACACACACATACATACATATATATGCATATATCTGTGTGTGCGTGTGATGTATTTGATTCTTAATAAAACTTCAGATTCATAGAAAAAAGATTTTATTTCATATTTGACAAAATTAATATGACTAGTTATCGATATGTTCCTGATATATTTTCTCATATGATTTTATCTAAAACCTTTCAGGACTTATGCATAGGTGGGGGGAGGGGGTGCGTAGGAGGGGGGAGCGGGCTTATAGGCGGGGGTGTGCTCGGGGTACTGAGCCTCGCCCTCGTAGGTGACCTCAGCTACGAGACCGTCGCCGTTGTCCACGTATTTGACGATCTGCTTGCGGCCGTCGGGGAGGTCCACGGTGTAGCTGCCCTCGGTCTTGTAGCCGTCGCGGGACTCCGAGTGGCCGAAGTTGGCGCCGGAGTAGCCGTCGGCAACACCGTAGTTGTAGTTGTACTTCGGGGGCACCTGCACAGAGGAAAAGTGAATGGAAAGGGATTCCTAGTATGTATGGCATACGATTTTATATAGAATAAATAAGTGTCAATAAAGCAGCGTAATAACAAAAATGCTGAAAAATGCATTTGTAGTAATGGCCTCATTAATGATTGTCATATATATTTTGAATGCATGATTACTCACATCAGGATATTCGGGCTCGTAGTGTTTGGGGGCGTGGTAGGCGGGTTCGGGGGCGTGGTAGGCG
>BOPN01000729.1:88462-100962 GCA_017312705.2 Penaeus japonicus | reverse complement strand
GGTAGGCGGGTTCAGGGGCGTGGTAGGCGGGTTCAGGGGCGTGGTAGGAGGGGGCAGGGGCATAGGCGGGGGGAGGAGGGGCGTAGACTGGGGCCTTGTCACACAGAGCGACGACAGCCACGCAGGCGAGGACGGCGACCTGTGGAACAAGCTACTTGTTACTTCTTATGTGGAGAGAAGAAGGAAAGAAAGACTTGTGCATAATGGGTGGGGTGGAGGTGGAGGGGGTTGCATTTACCAGGTGCGGAAAATACATGATATTATCAAACAAATGCATGCTTGTAAACCAACACACATACAAACAAATAATTTGATGTTGCACATATTTGAACAGTTGAAATCTAGACGAGACAAAGAATGAAAATGTGAATAAGTCTAGAACATATTCTAGGAAGGTGGTGCAAAGGAGCAGTTTCCAAAGAAAAACCCGAACAGAAGAGATGAAAAAAAATAAAAAAATAAAACGGAAATCTAAGATGTAGAGAGTAATGAATATATATATATCAATATATATTTACATATGTGTATAGATATACATATACATATATCTAAATACAAATGTATATATATGCACATATACATATTAATCCATAGTTTCTACTGTGGTTATTCAAAAATATTTCCTCACACTACTTTCACTGTTCTCAGCACAACACTTCATAAATTCCTTCATACCTTGAGAGACATGGTTAGTGAGAGTATGATGGTTAGTGGATGACACTTCCCTTTATATATGCTAGGTGTTTGTGTGTGCGTCCGTGCGTTGACTCTGCTGTAGGGCTTTCTCCTATAGCTCGAGGGAATAATTTCTGAGCCCTTAAAATTTGTTGTTACAAATCGTTAATGGGGTGATAAATATTATATCTAAAGATAGTTTTTGATATTGTCAAGGGCACATGTGGTGTATTCAAATAAATGTGGATATATATATTCTCTTTTAAAAGATTACATATTTTTCTTTCTTATATTGCATCTGATTTTGTTTTAAGATGGATGTCAGTGTCTAAATGGGTATTAATCTTTATTCTAAACAAATCAAAGGAACCATTATGAATTAAAAAAAAATAGATTGATGGACACACACACACACATATATATATATATGTGTGTGTGTATATTAAATCTATGCCTATATGCGTGTGGCTACATATTTCTATATACATCGATACAAACATATATATATATATGTGGAAATCTCACCTTCTTTCATATTGAAAAAGTGTTAGACTCCCAATATATGATTAAATGCCGCCACCACCACTGTTTTAACACAAAACAGGGAAAACATTTCCCCTTTGAAGAATTATCACTTTTACGACATAATTCCTACAAATGAAGGGATTAAGGAAACTTTGATGCCTTTCCTACAATTTACTATTTTTATTTTTACATAACTTTACTTAGAACTTATAGTTACATACTTAAAGACAATTTAAGTAAATATCAAATACAAAACAATACTGGAGATTCCTTAAGATCTAGTACATATAAAACCCTTCTCGCTTACCAATATAACCACCAAAGGTAAGCTATCCATGATGCTCCTCCTAACCGTCTTTCTTGATCGAGAGTCCACGGAGAAGTGTATTCTCTAAAAAATAGTTTCGATAGTGTCAGGGGCACATGTGACTCTTTCAAGTAAGTGTGGATGTTTATGTCCTCTCTTACAAAATTGTTGATATCAATTTTATTCCAAATTAAACCTTATTTTGCATTAAGATCAATATCAGTATGAAAATGGGTATTCATCTTTTCTAACAAAATTGAATGAATCATCATGAATTTGAAAAATAAATTGATGGGCACACAGACACACACACACTATTTATATATATACTTTCGCGCTCATCTCTCTCTCTCCATTTGTCTTTCTCTTTTTCTATTTCTGTCTCTGTCTGTTCCTCTCTCTCTCTCTCTCTCTCTCTATATATATATATATATATATATATATATATATATATATATATATATATAGAGAGAGAGAGAGAGAGAGAGAGAGAGAGAGATAATATATATATTGTAATTTGCTGTGAGATTAATTACCTGATTTATGGCTTTATTTCTTTTCATTTCGTTTGTGTGTTATGTTAACGTGTGAACGAGAGCGTCATAAAATTATTTGGCTTACCAGCCTACGGCTTCAGTCCTTCGAAGGAAACCACAGCTGGTGGTCGCCATGATGCTTGAGGGTCACCACGTGGCTCAGAATTCAATCAAAATGCAGATTTTCCTTCACTCTATGTAATCTCGGAAACTTTATTCTGCCCATTGGTCTGCAGAGAAAAAATATCCTTGGTGCTTTCATTGGCCTACTGACTAAGCTTGATCTAATTCAAGCTGACCTTGTACTGGCCTGCTGACCCAGTAATGGTCTGTTGAGTCAAGTTGACTTCATATTGAACTTGGATACATTTGATTTCTGGACTTATCTACACAGGATATATATCTGAGAAATATAATTGCGTTTTTCATTGTGATAGTATATTCCTCAGAGTTCAACGTAAAAAAAAAAAAATAAAAAAAAAAAATAAATGAAAAAAATAAAAGAAGGGAAATCTATCATGAACAACTTCTTTCGGGGTCATTGGCTCAGAAGTTCAACTACAAAATCATATAATCTTAGACATAAGACATATTACATAAGATGGCATAATGCAATGACGCATTGACAATGCTGTATAACATACCTCCTGACCTGGAGTCGAACCTCTACCGCCTTCAGGTGTTAGCCAGATAGTGCAGTAGTAAACGAACTTGACCGCACGACCTACCAAAGAATTGTCAAAATAGGATCATACTATCTCCTAATACTTTGTTGAGTCGTGTGGTCTAACTGGTTTAGTACTGCACTCTCGGGCAGAGGTTCGATTCCGGATCAGGGACGAATGGTTTACACACACACACACATATATATATGTGTGTGTGTGCGTGTGTGTGTGTGCATGTATATGTACATATGCAGAGGGCTTGTAATTGGTTAAAATGGGAAAAGTATTGAAGAAGAAATTTGACAGCCTCTTATTTTATCCCTTTTCGTCTTGGAATATACATATATACATATGTGCACACACACACACATATATATCTATATATATAATGAATACATATATATATATGTATATATATATGCATACATATATATATATATATATATACATACATACATACATATATATGTATATATATATACATACACACACCTACATATATACATAAACATATATCTGTGTGTGTTTGATGTATTTGATTCTTAATAAAACTTCAGATTCATAGAAAAAATAAGATTTTATTTCAAATATGATAAAATGAATATGATTATTTAATGATATGTTCCTGATACATTTTCTCATATGATTTTCTCTAAAACCTTTCAGGACTTATGAATAGGTGGGGGGAGGGGGTGCGTAGGAGGGGGGAGCGGGCTTGTAGGCGGGGGTGTGCTCGGGGTACTGAGCCTCGCCCTCGTAGGTGACCTCAGCTACGAGACCGTCGCCGTTGTCCACGTATTTGACGATCTGCTTGCGGCCGTCGGGGAGGTCCACGGTGTAGCTGCCCTCGGTCTTGTAGCCGTCGCGGGACTCCGAGTGGCCGAAGTTGGCGCCGGAGTAGCCGTCGGCGACACCGTAGTTGTAGTTGTACTTCGGTGGCACCTGGACAGAGGAAAAGTGAATGAGAAATGATTTCTAGTATGTATAAGTGGCACACGATTTTACATAGAATGCGGTAAAGTGTCTATGAAGCAGTGTAATAACAAAGAGGCTGATAAAGGCTTTTATATTAATGGCCTCAGTAATGATTGCCATATAGTATTCTGAATGTATGAATACTCACATCAGGGTATTCGGGCTCGTAGTGTTTAGGGGCGTGGTAGGCGGGTTCATGGGCGTGGTAGGCGGGTTCGGGGGCGTGGTAGGCGGGTTCGGGGGCGTGGTAGGCGGGTTCGGGAGCGTGGTAGACTGGGGCCTTGTCACACAGAGCGACGACAGCCACGCAGGCGAGGACGGCGACCTGTGGAACAAGCCACTTGTTACTTCTTATGTGGAGAGAAGAAGGAAAGAAAGACTTGTGCATAATGGGGGGGGGGGGGGGGGGGGTGCATATACCAGGCGGAGAAAAAAACATGATACGATCAGACAAATGCATGCTTGTAAACCAACACACATACAAATGAATACTTTTATGTTGCATATATTTGAACAGTTGACATCTAGACGAGACAAATAATGAAAATGTGAATTAGTCTAGAACATAGTCTAAGAAGGTAGTGCAAATGAGCAGTTTCCAAAGAGAAACACGAACAGAAAGAGATGAGCGAAGACAAAATTAAAACCTAACACAAAAAGTTATATCAATTAACGGAAAAAATCTAAGATGTATGGAGTAATGAATATATCTATATCAATATATATCTACATATTTGTATAGATATACACATACATATCTAAATACAAATGCATACATATGTATACACATATACATACATATATATACATATATATCCATAGTTTCTACTGTGATTATTCAAAATATTTCCTCACACTACTTTCACTTTCACTGTTCTCAGCACAACACTTTATAAATTCCTTCATACCTGGAGAGACATGGTTAGTGAGAGTATGATGGTTAATGGTTGACACTTCCCCTTATATATGCTAGGTGTTTGTGTGTGCGTCCGTGCGTTGACTCTACTACTGTAGGCCTTTCTCTCATAGCCTGTGGTGATAAGTTTTGAGCCCTTGAAATGCATTGTTATAGATTATTAATATGACATTAAATGTAATCTCTCAAAATGATTTTTGATTTTGTCAAGGGCGCATGTGGTTCATTCAAATAAATGTGGATATACATATTCTCTTTTACGAGATTGTAGATATTGATTTTACCAGATCTATGCTATCTTATTCTGCATTAAGATAAATATTAGTACAAGAAATTGAAACATTATCAACTTGAAATATAGATTGATATACATATGCATACACACCTACACACATATATACATATATATATATATATATATATATATATATATATATATATATATATATATATATATATATATATATATATATACATAATATACATATATGTGCGTGCTTTTATATACATTTATATAAATATTTTATACATGTATATATATATATATATATATATACATATATATAAATATATATATATATATATATGTATGTATGTATCTTTATGTATGTATATATGTATATATATGTATATATATACATATTCATATATATACACATAATACAGACACACACACACACATATATATACGTATGTGTTGTTCTTGGCTGTGGTGATGACTTCCCTTATTTAAAGACTTATTCCTTTTCATTCCATTTGTATGGTATGTGAAAATGTGAACGAGAGCGTCAGAAAATTCATTGGTTTACCAGCCTACGGCTTCAGTCCTTCGAAGGATACTTGAGGGTCAGCACGTGGCTCAGAATTACCTCAAAATGCACATTTTCCTTCACTCTATATAATCTCGGAAATTTTATTCCGTCCATTGGTCTGCAGAGAAAAAATGACCCAAGTGCTTTCATTGCCTTACTGACAGCTTGATCTAATTCAAGCTGACCTTGTACTGGCCTGCTGACCCAGTATTGGTCTGTTGAGTCAAGTTGACCTCTGATGATATGGACTTACCTAAAGAGGATACATATCTGAGAAATGCAATTGCGTTTTTATAGTGATGAAATATTTCCTAGCATTCAACGTGAAAGAAAATAAGGTAACTCAATCACGAACAACTTTTTTTCGGTGTCTTTAGCTCAGAAATTCAACTACAAAATTATATATATATATATCCTGAAATTATTACATAAGATGGGATAATGCAATGACGCATTGGTAATGTTGCATAACATACCTCCTGACCCGGCGTATAATATCTGCCGCCGTCAAGTGTTAACCTAAGAGTGCAGTAGTAACGAGCCAACAAAAAGATTATCAAAGTAGGTGTCGATGGATTTGTCGTATATGCATATCATTTACGGGGTGAAATGTCGAACTGAATATAGAATGGTTAACGAGCATGCGTAGCCAGACTTTTTCGGGTAAGGTTAGATGCCTGAGGGTAATTCGGAAGTGACCTCACACCGTCTAAACAAGGGTCTCCTCAAGGATAGGAATATTCTTTTGTTAATTAAATGTGTATAACCATATTTGTATTTACTAAGTTAATCTGAATAACTTTACATTGAACTTTTTATTATATTTGTTTAATTTGTAAAATATAATTTCAGCCTTTTTTTGTATATACATCATCTGGAAAAAAACATAGCAAAAGGTACTCTGCAGTTTCTGAAGAATCACGCCGAACTGCTGTAACCATCAGAGATTGAACTTGTATTCAGTGTCAACATACAATTTATTTTTCTTTCTTTCATTTGTTATAATAAATCTCGATTATAATCCAAGCACTTTACTTTGTCATAAAAATAAGATAAATAACCAATACAAATCATCACAATTTGAATTAAAAGAATAAACAAACATGAAATGAAATGGAGAAGAACATCAATAGTTTTATAACAAACTTCAATCAATCAATTATAAAAATGTATAAGATACATATGTATTGAGAAAATAAGATCGATAATTAAGAAACCTAGGATCATATTATCTTCAAATATTTTGTCGGGTCGAGTGGTCTATTTGGTTTATTACTGCACACTCGAGCTTACACCTGAGGGCGGCAGAATTCCGACTCCGGGTCAAGGAAGTATGTTGCATTTTCAATGCGTCGTTCCATTATCCCATCTTATTTAATAATCTCAGGATATCTGGGTTTGTAGTTGAATTTCTGAGCCAATGCCAC
This sequence comes from Penaeus japonicus, assembly GCA_017312705.2. Taxonomy (NCBI): domain Eukaryota; kingdom Metazoa; phylum Arthropoda; class Malacostraca; order Decapoda; family Penaeidae; genus Penaeus; species Penaeus japonicus. The sequence continues at coordinate 94,124 of BOPN01000729.1, read as the reverse complement.
CGATTCCATACGTAGACTGTATTTAAAACATATACATACACACACACACACACACACACATATATATATATACATATATATGATTAAAATGTGAAAAGTATTTGAAGAAATTTGACAGCCTCTTATTTATTTTCGACTTCGTGCTTGGAATATGTGAGAAAATTAAACTTGTTGTATGTAGTTCATATGTGAATATATACATATACATATACACATATGTGCACACACACATACATATATACACATGAATAAAGATATATATATATATATGTATATATATATATATATATATATATATATATATATATATATATATATATATATATATATATATATATGCATACACACACGCATACATATACATGTATATGTGTATATATATATATATATGTATGCATATATATATATATATATATATATATATATATATATATATATATATATATATATATATGCATATATATGTATATATATATATATATATATATATATACATACATATATATATATCTATATATATATATATATATATATATATATATATATATATATATATATATATATATATATATATATACATATATATACATGCATACACACACACACACACACACACACACACACACATATATATATATATATATATATATATATATATGTGTGTGTGTGTGTGTATACATACATACATATATATGCATATATCTGTGTGTGTGATGAATTTGATTCTTAATGAAACTTCAGATTCATAGAAAAAATAAGATTTTATTTCATATATGATAAAATGAATATGATTAGTTAGTGATATGTTCCTGATATATTTTCTCATATAATTTTCTCTAAAACCTTTCAGGACTTATGCATAGGTGGGGGGAGGGGGTGCGTAGGAGGGGGGAGCGGGCTTGTAGGCGGGGGTGTGCTCGGGGTACTGAGCCTCGCCCTCGTAGGTGACCTCAGCTACGAGACCGTCGCCGTTGTCCACGTATTTGACGATCTGCTTGCGGCCGTCGGGGAGGTCCACGGTGTAGCTGCCCTCGGTCTTGTAGCCGTCGCGGGACTCCGAGTGGCCGAAGTTGGCGCCGGAGTAGCCGTCGGCGACACCGTAGTTATAGTTGTACTTCGGGGGCACCTGGACAGAGGAAAAGTGAATGAGAAATGATTATCAGTATGTATACGTGGCACACGATTTTACATAGAATGCAGTAAAGTGTCTATGAAGCAGTGTAATAACAAAGAGGCTGATAAAGGCCTTTGTGGTAATGGCCTCATTGATGAATGTCATATGTATTCTGAATGCATGAATACTCACATCAGGGTAGGCGGGTTCGGGGGCGTGGTAGGCGGGTTCGGGGGCGTGGTAGGCGGGTTCGGGAGCGTGGTAGGCGGGTTCAGGGGCGTGGTAGGCGGGTTCAGGGGCGTGGTAGGCGGGTTCAGGGGCGTGGTAGGCGGGTTCAGGGGCGTGGTAGGCGGGTTCAGGGGCGTGGTAGACTGGGGCCTTGTCGCACAGAGCGACGACAGCCACGCAGGCGAGGACGGCGACCTGTGGAAAAAACTACTTGTTACTTCTTATGTGGAGAGAAGAAGGAAAGAAAGACTTGTGCATAATGGGGGGGGGGGGTGCATTTACCAGGTGCGGAAAAAAAACATGATATGATCAGACAAATGCATGCTTGTAAACCAACACACATACAAACGAATACTTTTATGTTGCATATATTTGAACAGTTGAAATCTAGACGAGACAAAGAATGAAAATGTGAATAAATCTAAAACATATTCTAAGAAGGTGGTGCAAATGAGCAGTTTCCAAAGAGAAACCCGAACAGAAAGAGATGAGCGAAGACAAAATAAAAACCTAACAAAAAAAGTTATATTAATTAAACGGAAAAAAAAATCTAAGATGTATTGAGTAATGAATATATCTATATCAAATATCTATCTACATATATGTATAGATATACACATACATATATAAATACAAATGTATACATATGTATACACATATACATATATATACATATATATCCATAGTTTCTACTGTGATTATTCAAAATATTTCCTCACACTACTTTCACTTTCACTGTTCTCAGCACAACACTTTATAAATTCCTTCATACCTGGAGAGACATGGTTAGTGAGAGTATGATGGTTAGTGGTTGACACTTCCCCTTATATATGCTAGGTGTTTGTGTGTGCGTCCGTGCGTTGACTCTGCTGTAGGCCTTTCTCTCATAGCCTTTGGTGATAAGTTTACAGCCCTTGAAATGCATTGTTATAGATTATTAATAGGACATTAAATGTTATCTCTAAAAATGATTTTTGATTTTCTCAAGGGCACATGTAGTACATTCAAATAAATGTGGATATACATGTTCTATATAAATATTAGTACAAGAAATTGAAACATTATCAACTTGAAATATAGATTGATATACATATGCATACACACATACACACACACTTATATATACACGTATATATATATATACATATATATATATAAATATATATATATATATATATATATATATATATATATATATATATATATGTATATATATATATAAACATAAAATATATATATTCATATTCATATAGATGTACACACATACACACACACACACACACACACACACACACATATATATATATATATATATATATATATATATATATATATATATATATATATATAAATTCATATCTGCACATAATGTTTATACACGTATATATATATATATATATATATATATATATATATATCTATATATATATATATATATATATATATATACATATACATTATCTATCTATATATATATGTATGTATATATTTATACATATACATTATATATATATATATATATATATATATATATATATATATATATATATATATATAGACATTATCCATATATATAAACATATTCATATATATATACAGATAATTTATACACACATGTATGTATGCATACACATACACACACACACACACACACACACACACACATATATATATATATATATATATATATATATATATATATATATATATATATATATATATATATATATTTATATACATATATATATATATACTACTGTATTGTTCTTTGTTGTGGTGATCACTTCCCTTATCTAAAGCCTTATTCCTTTTCATTCCATTTGTATGGTATGTGAAAATGTGACCGAGAACCTCAGAAAATTCTTTGGTTTACCAGCCTTCGGCTTCAGTCCTTCGAAGGAAACCATGGTCGCCATGATACTTGAGGGTCAGCACGTAGCTCATAATTCCCTCAAAATGCACATTTTCCTTCATTCTATGTTATCTCGCAAACATTATTCCGTCCGATGGTCTGCAGAGAAAAAAATGACCCTAGTGCTTTCATTGGCCTACTGACTCTGCTTGATCTAATTCAAGCTGACCTTGTACTGGCCTGCTGATCTAGTAATGGTCTGTTGAGTCAAGTTAACCTCATATTGAACTTTGATGATATGGTCTTATCTACACAGGATACATATCTGAGAAATGTAATTGCGTTTTTTTTTTAGTGATAGTATATTTCCCAGAGTTCAACGTGAAAGAAAACAAGGTGATTCAATCACGAACATTTTTTTTGTGTGTCATTGGCTCAGAAATTGAACTACAAAGTCATTACATAAGATAAGATAATGCAATGACGCATTGGTTATGTTGTATACCATACCTCCTGCCCCGGAGATGAATATCTGCCGCCGTCAGGTGTTAACCTAAGAGTGCAGTAGTAAACGAGCCAACAAAAATATTGTCAAAGTAGGATCATATTATCTCCATATATTTTGTTGGGTCGAGTGGTCTAGTTGGTTTATTACTGCACACTCGAGCTTACACCTGAGGGCGGCAGAAGTCCGACTCCGGGTCGGGGAGGTATGTTGCATTTGCAATGCGTCGTTGCATTATCCCATCTTATTTGATAATCTCAGGATATCTGAGTTTGTAGTTGAATTTCTGAGCCAATGCCACCGATTGCATACGTAGATTGTATTAAAACTTATATACATATATACATATACATACATACATACATATATATATATATATATATATATATATATATATATATATATGCATATATCTATACACAACCATATATATATTTGTATATGTATGTCTGTGTATGTGTGTGTATTTGAGTGTGTATGTGTAGTGAATATTATTAAGTTTTTTTGATTTAGTTCTATATTAGGTTTGAATTCAGCTATAATGGCATAATTAAATGCATTCGATTCCTAATGAAACTTCCGGTTTATAAAAAATAATCTTTATTTCATACATGAGAAAATGAATATAATTAGCTAACAATATGTTTCTGACATATTCCCTTATATGATTCTTTATGGAAACGTTCCGGACTTATGCATAGGTGGGGGGAGGGGGTGCGTAGGAGGGGGGAGCGGGCTTGTAGGCGGGGGTGTGCTCGGGGTACTGAGCCTCGCCCTCGTAGGTGACCTCAGCTACGAGACCGTCGCCGTTGTCCACGTATTTGACGATCTGCTTGCGGCCGTCGGGGAGGTCCACGGTGTAGCTGCCCTCGGTCTTGTAGCCGTCGCGGGACTCCGAGTGGCCGAAGTTGGCGCCGGAGTAGCCGTCGGCGACACCGTAGTTATAGTTGTATTTCGGGGGCACCTGCACAGAGGAAAAGTAAATGAGAAATCATTCCTAGTATGTATACGTGGCACACGATTTTATACAGAGATAGTAAAGTGTCAATGAAGCAGTGTAATAACAAAGAGGCTGATAAAGGCCTTTGTAGTAATGACCTCAATAATGATAGCCATATAGTATTCTGAATGCATGAATACTCACATCAGGGTATTCGGGCTCGTAGTGTTTGGGGGCGTGGTAGGCGGGCTCAGGGGCGTGGTAGGCGGGTTCGGGGGCGTGGTAGGCGGGTTCGGGGGCGTGGTAGGCGGGTTCGGGGGCGTGGTAGGCGGGTTCGGGGGCGTGGTAGGCGGGTTCGGGGGCGTGGTAGGCGGGGGGAGGAGGGGCGTAGACTGGGGGCTTGTCGCACAGAGCGACGACAGCCACGCAGGCGAGGACGGCGACCTGTGGAAAAAACTACTTGTTACTTCTTATGTGGAGAGAAGAAGGAAAGAAAGACTTGTGCATAATGGGAGGGTGCATTTACCAGGTGCGAAAAAAACAACATATGATCAGACAAATGCATGCTTGTAAACCAACACACATACAAACAAACACTTAAAGGTTGCATATATTTTAATAGTTGAAATCTAGACGAGACAAAGAATGAAAATGTGAATAAATCTAGAACATATTCTAAGAAGGTGGTGCAAAGGAATATTAAAACCTAACATCAAAAGTTATATTAATTAAACGGAAAAAAATCTAAAATGTATAGAGTAATGAATATATCTATATCAATATATATCTACTTATATGTAAAGATATACGTATACATATATATAAATACAAATGTACATATATGTATACTCATATACATATATATCCATAGTTTCTACTGTGGTTATTCAAAAATATTTCCTCACACTACTTTCACATTCACTGTTCTCAGCACAACACTTCATAAATTCCTTCATACCTTGAGAGACATGGTTAGTGAGTGTATGATGGTTAGTGGATGACACTTCCCTTTATATATGCCAG
>BOPN01000729.1:63462-70962 GCA_017312705.2 Penaeus japonicus | reverse complement strand
GGTAGGAGGGAGCAGGGGCGTAGGCAGGGGGAGGTGGGGGATAGACTGGGGCCTTGTCGGAGAGAGCGACGGCAGCCACGCAGGCGAAGAGGACGATCTGGGGATAGAAGGAAAAGATATGTATGACAAAAAGATGGTAGAAAAATGGTATAAAGTGAAAAGATGACAAATAGAAAAGTAGTAAGATTTATGAACAAACCAAGAGGTAGAAGAATAGAAAGAGATAGAGGAAATATAATGAAAAAATAAATAAAAAAATAGAAATAAAATGGGGACAGGAACAGACTAGTAAATGATCAAATAGGTAGATGGATTGGCAAGACAGCAGTAGAATCAAATATATATATATATATATATATATATATATATATATATATATATATATATATATATATATATGTATGTATGTTTATATATATATATATATATATATACATATATATATATATATATATATATATATATATATATATATATATATATATACATATACACACACATTTGATTTTAGCTAACAAGTCTCTGGTAATTATCATTACCATAACTGAATTCAAAGGAAGAAAGAATAGCACTTAATAAAAGACAAAAATATTGACACTAATATAGCTTAATTCACCCATTCACTTTTGGTCACTATTCAGCTTATTTTCATTCACTATTGCAAGCAACGTAAAGATGAAATTCACTTCAATAAACTCAACATCTTATTGCCATCACAAATCAAGTATTCTTTTCATTATGCAGACGGATTCCATACCTTGAGAGTCATGGTTGAAGAGTGTATGATGTCTGGTGGTTGAAGTTCCCTCTATTTATACGTGAATGGGCGTGTGTGTGTGTGTGTGCGTGCGTGTGTGCGTGCGTCAGTAAGAAGCCACTGATATAGGCCTTTCTCTTTTTTGAAGTCCCATGGTCACTCATCCAGCCTGAGGGGGAATTCGCACACCCTTGAAAGATGCAATAGTTGGTCTTGAACTATTTGTGCAAAGTGGTGTTTGATGGTGCTTGTCTTTCTTCCGTCACACACACACACACAGACACAAGTGAGTACATACATACACAGCCATTCTCTCTCTCTCTCTCATATATATATACATATATATATATATATATATATATATATATATATATATATATATATGTATGTATATATATATATATATACATATATATATGTATATATATATCTATCTATCTATCTATCTATCTATTTATCTATATCTATCTATCTATCTATCTATCTATATATATATATATATATATATATATATATATATATATATATATATATATATATATATATATGTATACATACATACATACATATATATATATATATATATATATATATATATATATATATATATATATATATATGCACACACACATATATATCATAGTTAGAAGATGGTGTGGCTGACGATGACATTGTACCTTATTACCAAGAGATGATGATGATAAAAATAGTGATAACAATTATAATGGTGATTAGATTGCAATGATATTGATAACAATAGGAATATTAGAATAATGATAGAAATGTTAGGATAATGATAATTATCCTAAAGATAATGATAATTATCCTAACGATAATGATAATTATCCTAAAGATAATGATAATCATCCTAACGATAATGATAATTATCCTAAAGATAATGATAATTATCCTAACGATAATGATAATTATCCTAAAGATAATGATAATCATCCTAACGATAATGATAATTATCCTAAAGATAATGATAATTATCCTAACGATAATGATAATTGTCCTAACGATAATGATAATTATCCTAAAGATAATGATAATTATCCTAAAGATAATGATGAATAAAATGATGACGGTGATAATGAAGGCAATGATTCTGACGATATTGATGCTGTTAATAATGATGACAATAATACTTTTGACAATGATGATTATGATAATAGTAACGACAATGATAGTGCTTATGAGGACATTAATTTCATAATTGATTCACTTAATGAAGTACCTATATTTCTATCCTATTCAAGGAAGATGTTATATTGAACTTGAACATCCAATTTCGATTATGATTTTGTTGTCTTGAATTCCAAAATTACTTTCAAAATTCTGTTCAGTTTCATGTGTTAAAAGGGATACAAAAAGTCAGTTTCAAACGTATTATTATCATTATTGTATTGATTTTACTGTATCATTATTATCATTATCATATTTTATTGTTTATTTATACACTTTTTTTTACATGTTTACGTGAATTTATCATAAAATGATAATTGATATTGATTTCTACATCTCGAATTCTTATTTATTACACTCTTTGAAATGAATCTTGACAAATTGTTGTTATTTTTATGATGAATGATAAAAAATGTAGTGGCTTCATTTTTCTATCATCACTCATACCCTTCTAAGGCTCCCTAGTTAAGGACTCCAGGAGTTTATTTCTGACACACACACATATATATGTATATATATGTATATATATATATATAATCATATATGAATATATACATATATATATATATATATATATATATATATATATATATATTATACATTATTATGTAGAGAGAGAGACGGTAGGTAGATACATTTTCATTATGATAAGGACCCATTTTGACGTTATCCCTTATTATTATTAACAGGATTTATATATGTATATATATATATATATATATATATATATATATATATAACAAAAAACGATAAACACAGTAAATATTTTATTTCATAGTTCAAGTTGAAGTTCATATCTTCCAAGTAATGCATATATATATATGAATATGCTTTTTATGTTTTCAATAACTTCTTAACCATAGACTGAATGAGGGGAGCGGGCTTGTAGGCGGGCTTGTACTCGGGGTACTGAGCCTCGCCCTCGTAGGTGACCTCAGCTACGAGACCGTCGCCGTTGTCCACGTATTTGACGATCTGCTTGCGGCCGTCGGGGAGGTCCACGGTGTAGCTGCCCTCGGTCTTGTAGCCGTCGCGGGACTCCGAGTGGCCGAAGTTGGCGCCGGAGTAGCCGTCGGCGACACTATAGTAGCAATTGACCTTAAAAGGTACCTGGAGAGAGAAAGGTAGAATTAGTAAGAGAAACAAGCAATGATCAGACAAAGGAATGAGTAAACACCATTCATTCACAAAATACTTTCACATGCATTATCAACGAGTAAACACAGCATTAAGAAATTACTTAAGAGCGCCGACATTTAGTACTGGTTCGTACAGTTATCATATGGTTGGGTGATTGAATTCTTATATACGCACATCCTGTTATTATTATTATAATCATTAATGTTATTCTTATTATTCTTATTATCATTATTATTATTATTAGTATTATTTTATTATTGATATTATTATTATTATTATTATCATATATATATATATATATATATATATATATATATATATATATATATATATATATATATATATATATATATATTTTTTTTTTTTTTTTTTTTTTTTTTTTTTTTTACGCAGCAAGGCACGTTAGGAAGGTGCAATGGCAAAGGCGCGGCGGACGTCGGGCGCAGAATGGTGGCTTGTTGCACAGAGCGGCGACAGCCGTGCCGGCGAGGACAGAATCTGTGGAAAACGTAATTAATTTAATAGACTATTTAATAGATAGAAACGTGATATGGCTGAGGGAGATGGAGATAGAGATGGAGAGAGAAAGAAGAAGAGAGATATAATAAAAAGGAAGAAATGGAGAATGAGAACCGACGATCGACAGAAAGAGAGAGAGAGAGAGACCGCTATATATATATATATATATATATATATATATATATATATATATATATATATATATATATATATATATATATATATATGTATGTATATATATACACTTATATGTATAGAAATGTATATATATATGCATATATATATACATGTATATGTATATATATATATATATATATAAATATAAGTATATATATATATATATATATATATATATATATATATATATATATATATAGAGAGAGAGAGAGAGAGAGAGAGAGAGAGAGAGAGAGAGAGAGAGAGACCATACACAAAGCAAGAGACAAACTTCAAACTTCTCCCTCTCGAGCAACTCTCTACATCACCATCTGTCTAGAACCACACCCATACCTCGTCGACGCAGCAACACACATAGAACCATCACCTCTCTCTCAAACAGGAGTCCATTAAACCCCAATTACAAAAGTTATCCAAACATTAAGAATATCCACTGACGTCAAATCATCGCGTCATAAACTTCACGAATGAAATATTTTCACAAAACTCATGAGAATTTCATACCTTGAGAGACATGTTTAGTGACCATGTGATGGTTAGTGGTTGACACGTCCCTATATTTATGTGAGATTGCGTGTGTGTGTGGATGGGTGTGTGTGTGTGTGTGTGTGTGTGTGTATGTATGTATTTGTGTGTGTGTATATGTGTATGTGTGTGTGGCCCTTGATGTAGACCTTTCTCTTTTTGAGGTTATTTGGTTCTTACGATTAGGCTGAGATTGGATTTGTTTAATTTTGAGCTTAAGTAAGGCTGTTAATTTCAATTTTGATCTTAAATAAGGCTATTTATATTAATTTTGATCTTGAGTAAGGCTATTAATTTCAATTTTGATCTTAAGTAAGGCTATTAATTTCAATTTTGATCTTGAGTAAGGCTATTAATTTCAATTTTGATCTTAAGTAAGGCTATTAATTTCAATTTTGATCTTAAATAAGGCTATTAATTTCAATTTTGATCTTAAGTAAGGCTATCAATTTCAATTTTGATCTTAAGTAAGGCTATCAATTTCAATTTTGATCTTAACCCACAGCGGACGGGTGTCATGACATACATGACGTAGGAGCTTTGGCCTGACGACGGGCGTCCTGACGTACATGACGTTCGGGGATTTTGGATCACTGTGCTATTTTATTTTACTATGAAAAAGGAATGAGTGATGATGGCTACTGCAGTCATAATTAGTATAATTACCGCAATACAGTGTTAGCTTAACGTCCAAAACCTAGATGGCACCACTTTTTCCTAGCACCAGCAAGAGAGAGAGCCTTGAATGGCACCCATCCACGGTCTCTAGCAAGCACTATCTTTATAGAGCGATGACACACACTAAGTTGACGAACTCTTGCTCAAAAGTACCGCCGATGAAGGATGTGCAGTCAGAACGGGAAGAGGAAGATGACTCAATCCATACCCAGTGTCTAAAATGTACTCCTGTGCCAATATGGATGCCTTTCACTGTGGCACTCACAGTCACAAGCACAGGTTTCATTCCTCTTCCTTACCTCTTCTATTTATCTTTATTGTAGGTGGTTATATGTTTCGTATTCGTTCATGACAGCACAAAAATACGAAAAAAATATAGTTGCCTTTTGTCCTCCCATAAAACAGCAATACTTCTATCACACTGAGTATAAAGAAAATAATGAGCTAATATGGATAATATACTACAATTTTAGTCTACTGCAGCAGTGGTAGAGCCTGTCATATGGCATATATGTCTCTAAACTCAATAAAACACACAAAAAAACAAAACACAAAAAAACGCTCTAGTTTTTCAATGAATGACTGAAAGAGAGTGGGAATGTTCAAATTATAATGCTTCAAGCAGTCTCTCTTTAAAATAAAACTTATCCCGGAGGCTGGGCAAGCATATTTATCCCCGTCTGCAATGGGTTAAGTAAGGCTATTTATCTTAATTTTGATTTATTTTGACTGGCAACGGAAATAAGTATATCTCTACTCATATTATGAAATAGGCTGATTGTACGTGCTATGTTAATGGAAATGATGATTATGATAATGATATAAACAGTAGTTGTAAAAATAATAGTAATCATGTTTCTGATGGTAAATAAGGTGCGCATTACCTGTTTTGTCTCCTTTCTATGAATTATAGTCTCTCAGTACTTTATCATCGTTTGTTGAGTTAGAGTGGGTTTAAACAAGGTCATTCTACTGGACTCTAATCCCGTGTTCTATAAACACAGTGAATGCATGTAGGTGAGGGGAGATAAATCACATATTTTCGATGATTATTAACGAAACGTGTCAAATACATTTCTTTTGCTGCTAAGATATTCATTATGATTCATGTCTCTTATATATATATATATATATATATATATATATATATATATATATATATATATATATATATAGTGTGTGTGTGTGTGTGTGTGTGTGTGTATATATATATATATATACATATATATATATATATATATATATATGCATATATATATATATATATATATATATATATATATATGTGTGTGTGTGTGTGTGTGTGTGTGTGTGTGTGTGTGTGTGTGTGTGTGTGTGTGTGTGTGTAAATATATATATATACATATATACACACATGTGTATACACACACACTCACATACATGTATGTATTTGTATTTTATATATTACTCAGCTGATTTCTGAGTATAGGAAAGAGTATTATAGTATAACCATTGGGAAGTACATATTACTACTGCCATACGCCATGTATATCATGAGCAATTAAGAACTTGCGATAACAGGAAGTTGTCACATATAATCATCATCTTACTGGGGTGTCTAATTATCAGGTTATATTCTCATGTCCGAAGCCATATGCACCTATCCACCTGGCCGTACATGCTTACATACACACATAAACACACACACACACACACACACACACACACACACACACACACACACACACACACACACACACATATATATATATAGAGAGAGAGATACATATATATAGATACATATATAGATATTTATTTATACATACACGTGTATTGACACACACACACACTCATTTTTGTAAGTACAATACACACACACAATAACACATACTCTCCTCATTCCCCCACAAATAAATCATCCCCCCCCCACAACTTACCCTCGTCACTTATACAACCTCCAAAAGCACATCATTCTACCCCCACCCCTACCCCTACCCCTCCCATTACGACCCCCCCCCCCCCACATCGCGAAACGAGTAATGTCACACATAACTCTAAGCCACGCCCCATCTCCTCTCTTTAAAGCAATAGTCAACAATTGCGGTTGCAAAATAATTGTCTTTGAATACACAGACACGCCCTGATCCTATTACTTTACCTTTGAGGATTTTGTGGGTGGGGTGTGGGGGTGGGGGAGGGGGTGGGGGGTAAGATTGTGATTTTGTTGTTGTTTTTGTTTTTAATTATATCTTGTTGCATATGTTATATTCGTTGTTATATAATTGTTGTGGTATTGTTGCATATGTTATTAATAGTGTTGTATATATTGTTATATGATTGTTGTAATATTGTTTCATATGTTATAGTAGTGTTGTATCTATTGTTGTATGCATCATACTGTTGTTTTATATAATTATATATATACACATTGTTATACTATTGATGTAAATACTGTATCGTTATATGAATATCACTGTTATATATCATCATATCATTGATAAACAGATTACATCATTATTATATTGTGTGTATTTTTCTTTCTCTCATAGATGGTGTTA
>BOPN01000729.1:25962-40962 GCA_017312705.2 Penaeus japonicus | reverse complement strand
AACAAACATTCTATAAACTTCTTTACATGCATTATAAAGCTTCTTCAGTATATTATATGGTGTTAAGAGGACGTCAATATCTTTCAGTGACTTTTTTAGTGTTGCATATATTATTTTCCAATCTATTTGAATATGGCTTAAGTTTAAAGATCTGAGACTCTTTTCTGTATCGGCTATCTGTTTTTCACTATTTTTCTGATTTTTTTACATATTCATTGTGAATTCAATTATGTTGTGGTCTGATTAAGCTGTATAAGTTGATGATATGTTGTGTACATCTTCCCCTATACTAATAAAAACAAGGTCCAGTATATTTTCTTCCCTTGTTGGAATTTCGAGGTAAAAATTTTCTTCAAAATCTAAAAGCATTCTCACTTGGTGTTTTTCATCTTTAGTGGCATTTGCTCTTATCTTTATTTTCTTTGTTTCCCAGTCGATAAAGGGGAAATTAAAATCGCCAAGTCTCATAATAGCTTCAATTTCCCTTGTATTCACAAAGTAATAGCTAATAATGCCTACTGATTTATTGAAAGATATTTATGTTGTTCCATAGAGTATTCTATTACAATATCCATTCTAGTTGCTAATTCTTTCCTGATATAAAGAGCTACTCCTCCTCTGCTTATCTTATTTCTTTCTTTCTTTCCTTAATAGCTCATAGTTATTAATTTAATTTCTTCCTCTTTTATGTCTTCATTCAGATGAGTTTCTGTAAGAGCTATCATTGAATAATTGTTGATCTTTGCCATGTCCTCTAGATATGTGGGTTTTATCTGGTTACTTTTTGGATATAATCCATGTATATTTAACAATATGAGTCTCAAATAAATTATTTCTTTACGTGTCTACATTACCGATTGTTGTTAGATAGTTGATGTCGTTTCCCCCTATTTTGGGGGAGCTGGACCTTCATCACCTGCCTTTGTTCGAATAGGTATGCTTCGCAGGACTGAATGTCCTTGTCTATTGCTGGTGATATACCAGTGTTTTCCTGCTCCGTCTTTTTTCTCTGTTTTCTCTTAGTTTATTTATTAAAGTTTTTTGACTTTGCCTTTTTTCATAGCTCAAGTCTGGTGATATCCATGCTTCTTTATATTCGTCAATTTCCTTTAGTTTCATATTCATTCCAATCAGTTTCCATTTCTGTTTTCATTTTCTAATTTGACCTTAATTGGTCTTGGTTTCAAAGCCTCCTTTAAATATTTGCCTTCTCTAAAGGTACTCTCAACTTTGATCATTTCATTGAAGTTCAATTTTGTTATGATATCATTAATTATTTTCATATCATTTGTTTTCCTGATTTCAGGATCATTTTCTTCTTTTTCTTCTAGATTGTATATAAAGAGCCTATTTGCTCTGAATGTATCTTCATTTTTCTTCTCTGACTTTTCTTTTGTAGGTTGTTTTGGTTTTGGTTGCTTCTTTTTGTCGCCTACAACCTTCCAGTCAGCCTCATCATCTTTTTTTGGTTGTTCAGTGTCTGAAATATCATTGTCTAGAATATTCTTGGCCTGTTTATCCGAATTTTGTCTTACCATTTCTTCCTTTGCAGTTTTTTAAGTTCTTCTTCTTCCTGATTTACTTTACTTGGCTCACCTCTTGGATTTTCTTGTTTCTTCTTTGGCTTTACTTTTACATTTTTAGTGTCTTGTACAGCCTTTTCTGTTTCCAATTCAGCAGCCTGAGTTACCTTTTTTTCTTTAGGTTTTTCTTTTTGCTCTTGTTTTAATTCATGAATTTCATCTTTCAATATTTGTATCCCCCTCAAACATTGAATCTTGAAGTCCTCTAATTCTTCATAAATTTTCTGAATTATATTTTCTAGTGGGCATGCCCCTTCACACTTTTTGGGTGTGCTGATTTTTTGGTAACAGATATGGCTCATTTCCTGTTTTTCCAGATTGTCTGATATGGGTGCATAAACATTTTCTGCCATTGTGTCCCTATTTTCCCCAATTCTAATTAGTCCTTTAAAAAAAACTGGCTTCTGATATATCGTCACAACTTTGATTTTTTTCCAGTTCAGTTTCAAGACTAGAATTACTTTTAGTATTGATGTCTTTGCACCAGCTGCAGTCTTTCTGTATATTTTCTTGATTATCTATTTTTAGTTCATTATTGATGCCTGTTAGGTAAGCATCAATATTACTTATAATTTCTTTCCTGTTTTTCAAGTAAGCATTTTCATATTTGTGGCATTTTTTTCTGTCACAGGTTTGGCATATAAATTGCTTTGTTTCATTGTTTAAAACATTTTTCAGTTTCAGAGTTTCTTTTACTTCTCCTTGGTTTAAATATGCAGTGTTTAAACCCTTAGAGTTATGTATGTCTGGTCAAGGTCACCTTGGAAGCAGCTGGGCCACGCTGAACAGCTGACCCAGCGTTTTGACCTCCCCTCTCTCCTTGATGCCACTTCTTTTCCTTCCAGTTGTTTTTTGTTCTAATTTGTTTTCTATTTTGTCTTTCCTATTTTTTTCTAGATCATTCAGTGCTTTGTACACTTCACTAATCTCTGTTCATTTCCCCCCAGCCTCGTGGTAGGCGGGGATGAGAAATTAAGGAGTTTTTCCAGAGCAACATTTCACCACGTCCACAGTGTTCAGCTGCTAATACTACTATCATATATATGATATATATGATATTTATCACATATATCATATATATCATATATATCATATATCATATGTATCAATCATATATATCAATCATATATATCAGTCATACATATCAATCATACATATCATATCCATCCTATCCATCCTATCCATCCTATCCATCCTATCCATCCTATCTATCATATATACATATATACATATATATCATATATATATTTATTATATTATATATATATATATATATATATATATATATATATATATATATATATATATATATATATATATATATATATATATATATATATATATATATATATATATATTATATATTCGCAAAAAGGTCGGTTTGTGGAGGTGGCAGAGATAGTAAACAAAACTGCCAGTATGTGGGAAGTGTTGTGTGTGTGTAGTGCTCTGATGGCAATATATTGCATTGTCAGTTCTTTCATTGGTTCCAGTGTTTAGTATTGAGATTTGTCATCAAAGAATAGGAAAGTGAAGCGGTGTTATCAATATGTAAAGCCAGTAGTTGCCCAGGGGTATGATAATGTTACTCATAGTGGCTTTAGAATAAAATAATAAAATTGAACTGGAAAGTTTTGAGCTTTGGCCCTTGGCTTAGATATGGAATTAAAATATTCACAGAAACGTGTAGGTAGTAATGGTTCATATCTATGGCTACACATGTATACAGTATCAGCTTCATCCATATTATTGAGCTTTTGATGCTAACAAAACTAAGATATAATTTGTTCTCCTAAGACGTTAATTAGACTACTCCCAATGGACTAATGCTTAATGAGAAATATAGCAGTAATGTAGAGCAGGTCAAAATATTTCACAAATGGCAGGAATTCATAGAGAAAAAGAAAAGCTTTCTCAAACTAAAGGTGATTACAATTCCTAAAGAAAAAAAGAAAAATGACAATCAGAAGAGTAGAAGTTATTAATAGCAAAAAAAAAGAAAGATGAAGAAAGCACAAGAGGAAGATAAGAAGAAAAGAGAAGAAAAAGTAAAGGAGGAAAGAGAGGATTAACCCTCTCTGGACGGGTGGTACAGTACTGTACCGCTCATTCAAAAGCCCAGTGGCCGGGCGGCACAGTATTGTGCCAGTCATTTAATTGATTTAGGCCTAATAATTCGAACGCCCCGGCATTGGGACATTCAGGGCTGGAATGCCCCCGTCGTAAGTGGGTTAAGAAGTGAGAGTAAGAGAAAAATGGAAAAGAAAGTGAAAAATATATCTGCTGGAATAGAAATCTAACCAAAATCTGGACTTACACCTCACAACTATAGAACTATTGTAATTTTTCATAAATGCTCCCTTTTCTTCTCCCCACTTAACCCTCTCTCAACGGGTGGTACACCACGGGTACTGCGCATTCAAGGCCCATTCGCAGGGTGCCGTCATACGGCGTCGATCATTTAATTAATTTAGGCCTATGCGTTCGAGAGCCCCAGCATTGCAACTTGCAAGGCTGGAATGCCCCCGGCATGAATGGGTTAAGGGATAAGTGTTCTGGGCATGTTTTGTTTTTGTTTTTTCCTCACAATTTACTATATTTAGAATTCGATTAGTCTTTTGTTATACAGAACAGGCATAAGCTTAATACAGTTCAGATATCAAATGTGTCTGAAATCAATAAACTGAAAACATTAGGTACAACCATGGTTAATAACATTGATATATAAAGTATTAAGCCAACTCAAGATTCACTAAGTGTACAACATAATGTATTTTCTGAATATCATTAAGAGTGTGTTTATACTCAGTATTCACTTTATAGAAGAAAAAAATCATGGTACAAAAAAAAATATATATATCATTTGGGTGACTTTGTTCCTCTACCATCAGACTCCTCATAGGAGGATTTTCATATCTTCCACAGGATTGCACAAATCCTGCAAAATGGGAGTTAGAGAAAACCATTTCTGTCAATATTTTATTGTTCATAAGAATTACCATACAATTACAATTCTGATAATAGTATATTCCTTAAATTCAAAACTATTTGTTTAGTAAGAATACATCAAGTTAGTGGTGATTAATACAAACAGGAATAGTAATGCTTGAGCATGAAAAATTCCCATTACTCTAATATTAAGGAAAAGGCTAAATAGCAACCAGTCTAAATATTCCTCTAAAATTTCCACTACACACCCTCTAAAATATTCTAGTAAATACAAGTAGGATAATATCCTTGTTGTCATATCCACAAATGGTAGGTAAATATAACATATCTATCAATCTCTTTCACCACTGGCAAGCAGATTTCACACTTCACGCATAGTACTGATGAGCACCTTGACCAGAGTTCCAAAGGGATTCTAATTAGGCCATTTGAGAAGAAAAAAAATCGGACTAGAAAATCCCTTGAGATGATGGAAGTGATAGCCACTACGATATCACATCCTACTATATTTACATACATAATACATGCATATATACAAAAATACATACATACATCTAAATGGCTAGTATGTATCATTGTCATACTGTTGACTATGTATGTGCATTGGTATAAGCCTCAAGTGTGAAAAGTGAAAACCTCAAACCTTATGGAAAAACGCGATCAACATCAACCAACGAACAACAATCTAAATCACATTCATGGAGCAATGGCTTACATAATGTACTGTATTCCTGAGTACACAAGAGTAGATGAACACTCACTCCCATTTCTTTTCTATCTTGATTTCTTTCTCTTGGTCATTTAACTGTGAAAATTTTGCAATACTTTGGCTGGCTGCAAAAATTCCTACAACACTGAATCTTTACATCCTAAACAAACCAATGAGCTAGCTGGCTGTCTTTACATCCATTTTTTTTTTTTTTTTTTTGACTTGGTTATTCTTTGCAGTAAATGAACTTTTTACTATGTAATGTCTGCAATTTAAATGAGAATTTTTTTGCAAAACAAGTGTGACAGTATATTTGTTGAATTGAATACAATGCCAATGGTGAACCAGACAGAAATGAAAACAAACAAAACCAAAGTCTTTCCCTCATTATAAAATGAAGATACATGTGATGGTATCCTCCAACGAAGTGGGACTGTAATACCTCCTAGAGAGCAGGAGTTGAAAAGAGAGTGAGGAAGTTCATATCTTAGACTTTA
The DNA here is from genome assembly GCA_017312705.2 of Penaeus japonicus. Lineage (NCBI taxonomy): Eukaryota > Metazoa > Arthropoda > Malacostraca > Decapoda > Penaeidae > Penaeus > Penaeus japonicus. The sequence continues at coordinate 35,224 of BOPN01000729.1, read as the reverse complement.
TTGGAAAGGTCACAATCTGTCAAAGGTACACTGCAAAATTAGGAAAATTGAACTTGAAAAAAATACTCCAACATGACAAATGATACATTACTTGATTTTTTTTCTTTCTCTCTCTTCTCTCTCTCTCTCTCCCTCTCTCTGATTTCTTTTATCCTTTGGTTGTACAGGTACATTTAAATCACAAAAAAAATGTAAATCAAAATTTAAGGTACTACATAAATCGGTAACAATATATTAGCAACAGCCCCTTGGACTCTGACAAGAAAGACAAGAAAAAACAAAAAAGGACACATTTTCCATCATACAATAACTTTCAATGTATCATCCCAACTGGGGAAAAAAGTACTCAAACATATCACTGGGAAAAAAGGCTTAACACAGAGTACACAAAGGGAATACTCTCCAAACTCTCTAAGACACTACAAAAGTATCCATGAAAACTAATCATATAATGATCATATATATTTATATGCACAATTATTATATATAATCATATATTTATCAACGACAATATAATATACATCTATATATAATTATTATATATAACTATATAGTATCCATTAATCAGAATCTGTCCACATGCAAGGTGGTTTGCTGCATCTCTGTTCACTAGCACACTGTCATAACCTTTAATCCCACTTCTTCCTAAAATAACTGCAAAATGGATTATTACATTCTTACCCTGTTGAAGCATTCAAAAAAATTGCAAAGTCGACTTCTGAAGTCTTCTTTATACATATATTTTTTTACTTATTTACAAACTGTTTTTTTCTTCTTGCCAAAATACATTCCAGATTTGGTTCAAACGACCATCTCTCCTTGTGCAAAAAAAAAAAAGAAAAAAAGAAAAAAGAAAAAAAACCCTCTCTTTTCATCTGTCAGATGTCTTTCTACATCAAAAAATAAAAAGTATCAAACCAAGAATATTCCAATCTTTTTTTTGTTTGTTTTTTTTGTTTTATTTTTAGGTTTTTTGGTCTTTTACTTAAATTCCTCTAAAACACTTTACCAAAAAGTGAACCCTCCACCCGACCCTCCACTTAGGAAGGACCCCTTCTTCTGAGACATCGACACTTGAGCACCAGAGGCAGCAGCCAGCTGAGCAGCACTGGGAGCAACACCGGGTGGGGGAGGTGGGATGTTGGGCTGGCTGATGCCATCAAACCTGGCGCCGGTGTCAAACCCGTTCTGGAAGGGGAAGAAAAGATGCTCTATTAGAACTAGCTTTCTCTTTTGTTTCTTGTACCTAGGGGTAGGGGTGGGGTCAGAGGTGGGATGGCAGGTAAAGGGGGAATAGAAAAGAGCAGAACATTAATCAAGACACTCTATACTAATCTTTAAACCCTATAACAACAGGGCAGATTTAGCTCTGATCTGTCTAAATGCCAAGCTATTTCGAGTGTGTAGGCTTAACACCTCAGGCTATTCACCCACTCTGGCCACGGCCAACCACTACACACTCGATCACCCACTCTAGCCGCGGCCAACCACTACACACTCGATCACCCAGAGTGCCAGCCATATAAAAAGCTATGTCATATTTTCACATCTCTGGCAACACTGTATGTTATTTCTTTTGTGCCTGTGTAGCCTATTCATGAACAAGTATATTGTGGGGCTGCTGATTGTGTGTTATGGTGCCTGCTGTTCCAGATAATGCATAGAAAGCAAGATGCTTGTAGGAGTCTGCATTCATGTGTATGCTAATTGCATGACAGTATCTATAGCCTATTCATATGAGTGTGAATAATGAATGAATAATACACTTATTTATTTCTCTTACACATAATGAGTGGTAATATAATAAAATATAAAGCATAAACAATATCAATTACATATACTTTGCCAGTAAAAAAAAGATTATCTGCAGTTAACTTCCAAAATAAAATAAAAATTAATTCATATGGCAAAAGAAACTCCAATTTTAAGCAATAAATTTGTTCAAACAGTCCTACCATTATTCCAGTAACTAAACCAATAGATTAATAATAAAATCTATCATTTAACACATTGTGTACAGGTGTCATGACATACATGACGGCCTAAAAGATGAGTGTCGATGCATATATGACATGACATTGGGATCTGCTCACAGTTGAAGCACGAACAGTCAAGAAATATGGCTGTAATAGCGCTAGCTCCAGAGCTAAAGGGTTCTAACATCAGCCTATACCTGCATATGATGGATTTATGGAAAAATATTGTTTGGGCTAGTCTGCACTACTCAGAGGGCGGAGAAAACACCACTAGTATCGTAGACCACTCATCCTGACAACCAGTTAGGTCATTAGGTGCCCCATCAGCAATGGGTTAACAATTATACTCACTATATCTATGTCTATATCAAATATATATCTGTATCTAATATATCTACATCTATATTTATATCTAATACATCTATATCTTATATGTCTATATCTATATTTAATATGTACATTTCTATATCTAGTATATTTATATCTGTATCTAATATATCAATATCTGTATCTAATATATCTATATTTGTATCTAATTTATTTGTATCTAATGTATTTGTATCTAATATATTAGTATTTAATATATCTGTATCTAATATAGCTATACCTATGTCTGTATCTTTATCTATATATCTATATCTATATATATCAGTAGCTGCTTTCAATTGCAAGTTTAATTCCTTGTTATTTTCACAATAATCTTGGGGTTGACTGAAACTCTGTTCAGTGTACATTAACCCATTCACACCGGGGCCGTTCCGGCTTTGCACGGTCGCAATACCGGGGTTCTTGAACACATAAGCCTAACGCCTCAAGATTCTCAGACGCACAAGCCGTGAGCCTGGGCTGCCCGCTCGCTCTCCCGAGCGCGCGGCTTCCCCTCATAGCTCGTCCCAGGCGTCTGACGCACAAAGCCACAATACATGCTATCACGTCAACCGGCTCCAATGGGTTAAGGAATAAAATTCATATGAATATACATTTGTCTAAGCATTTTAACAATTAGTGTGTCTTCTTAAGAGTATTTTATTACCATATTTTCTTTCTGATAATTTATCAGATATACCCAAATAAATAACATCAATATCAAAGGGGAAGTAAAAAATTCTACTCTCATTATGCTTATTTTCTGAGCCATCCTTCTACACTACATTCGTAAACTGGATACTTCTGGGAATTAATCATCAGTTGTAATATTCTAAAGCCAGTGTGGCTGTCCAGTCCTAAGACTCAAGAAATAAGTATTATAAAGAGCTGCCTCAACAATCTCAAACATTTAAAATTTCTATATATGCATTAACATCAATTCTAAATAAAACAGTCTCACTGTTTGGGTGAAAATTGGGAGCATGTATTCATGCACTCTAAATCTGGGCTCAGAATACGTGCATTCTTTACTATGAGCCTGCACTTAACCCGTTAACAACAGGTGACGTGTTTTTTAGTCATACATGACGCAGGAAATCTTAACTGACAATGGACGTCATGACGTTCGGGGATTTTTTATCACTATGTTATTTTATTGTGCTATGAGTAATGAGCGAGTGATGTTGACAATTGCAGTCATAATTATTATAACTGCTGTAATATTAAGCAAAATTGGTTTCAACTCACATCCAAAACCTAGATGGCACCACTTTCTTCTGGCACCAGCAGGAGAGAGTGTCTTGAGTGGCACCCATCTACGGTCTCTAGCAAGCACTATCTCTACAGAGGGTGAGGCACATAGCAAGTTGCCAACCTCTTGCTCTCAAGTACCACAGATGAAAGATGTGCAGGCAGAACAAGAGGCGGAAGGCGACTCACACCATGCCCAATGCCTACAATGTGCCCCTGTGCCAGTAGGGTTTGCCTTTTATTGTGGCACTCACTGTAAAAAGCACAAGTTTCCTTTCTCTTCCCTACCTCTTCATTTTGGATGGTTATAAGTTTTGTGTTCCTTTGTGACAGCACACAAATACAAACAAAAAAGTTGCTTTTTGCCCTCCCCTAACATAGAAATACTTCAATCACATTGAGTATAAAGAAAAAATGAGTTGATATGGACCCTAAATTTCAATTCTAGTGTGCAGAATTGATGGAGCTTGTGATATGACAACATAAATCTCTAAAAAAAAAGTAATACACACAAAAAAAACAAAACACAAAAATGGCTCTAACTCTATGAGTGACTATAAAAGGGAGTGGGAAAAATCAAAGTATATTGCAGAAGCTGCCTTGCTCTGAACTAAAACCCATCCTGGAGCCTGGGTATGCAAATCTATCCCCCGTTGGCAACTGGTTAAACATGCACTCTTCCCCTTTGGCTTTGGTGATTACTTCATGTTATTAGCAGGATAGATTTTGAATTAGTGATAAAAATATTAATATTCATAACCACCCTAATCATTGTAACAATGTTTCTCTTGAGATATTAATAGTTTTAATTACAAATACCAAATCTGAGGTTTATGTCACCATATTTAGCTTTTACCCCCCTTCCTTGAATTGACAAGCAAAAAAGGGTGAACAGCAATTCGTAATCACTTCAGCCATCTGCCTTGCATTAAGCTCTCTCACTGTCTTTCAATCACTCAAGCTGCTGCCATTGTCAAAGGAAACGTGGATAAACATCACCTATCACCCTAGACTGATGTCAACCCATTACACACTAAGAACCCAATTCTGACCTGCTACTCACTCCCCAGTTGAGGATGAGTAGTGGTAAAGGGGTGACAATGAGATGTCTGTATATCAAAGACATTTAGAACTCTTTGACAAGCTAATGCCATCACACTCATCAATGGAAGAAAACAACAATTATGAGTTTGACTTTGACAGTCTGAGATATCTTAACCCGTTCCCGACGGGGCTATTTTGGCTATAAAAGGTCAAAATGTCGGGATACTCGAAGGCATAACCCTAACGTGCCAGGATTCTCAGCCGCACTGGCCACGAGCGAGCACTATGCACCCGCTCATACGGCGCACCTGCCTAGACAGAATAACTCGTCCCCGGTGTCCGAGTTTTGTTTAGATCCTATTTCATGGGCAGTGATAGCCTAAAATCTATAATCATCTTAAAGTTTGTTAAATTGCTTTGAGCACTTAGTTCCATCAAAAGTTATTACAAGCCATCCAAGATATGCAAAGCCTAGAGGAGTGTAATTGTAATGTAGTCTCAGTGGAACCTGGGCTTTAGGCACTTGCTTCAGTATCTAGTGTCATCACTTTTACTTTTCCATTTACACTTCCTTCTCACTACTAACATAATTATTACAAATTATCTATAAAAAAAACTTTACTACAAATCTTTGCCTAATCTAACAATTCATCAAAGCAAAAAATACTTTATAAACTCAATTTTTCATAATACTCACCAACACCAAAACATTCTGTCCGTGCTGGAATGGAGGAGCTTGTGGAGGAGGTGGATAGTATCCCTGCAGCTGTTGTAGATACAGCTGTTGCTGCTGCTGCACATACAAGGACTGCTGCTGCTGCTGGTATGCTGCCTGCTGCGAGTAGGCAAGTTTTTGAGCTTGCTGGGCTGCTGCCAAATTCTGATAGTATGCAAGAGAGGCTGGGTCCTTATCCTGTAAAGCAACACATCAAATCAAGAAACAGCAATCACTCACAATATTCCTTTACAACAGTATAATGTTTTTCTCTACATACATTTCATTCTCTATATTATGGGTGTTCCTTCAAAACATCCTAATCAAATACTTGTTCAAAAGTAACCTTTCCATTAAGTCCATATCTATTCTACTTTTACTAAAGAACAATTAACCAACTATGCATCATATAGTGGTATGAATAATCAACTCATGGCTAAAATAATACTAAAACCTAACAAACCTTATGTGCAGCCTAAAATTACATGAACAATGAGAGCTGTGACAATTACTAGAGAGAAAGGATAAGATCATTTTCTAGAAGGCAAGAGAGTGAGAGTGAGAGTGAGAGTGAGAGTGTGAGTGTGAGTGTGAGTGTGAGTGTGAGTGTGAGTGTGAGTGTGAGTGTGAGTGTGAGTGTGAGTGTGAGTGTGAGTGTGAGTGTGAGTGTGAGTGTGTGTGAGTGTGAGTGTGTGTGAGTGTGAGTGTGAGAGTGAGTGTGAGTGTGAGTGTGAGAGTGAGAGAGAGTGAGAGTGAGAGTGAGAGTGAGAGTGTGAGTGTGAGTGTGAGTGAGAGTGTGAGTGTGAGTGTGAGTGTGAGTGTGAGTGAGAGTGAGAGTGAGAGTGAGAGTGAGAGTGAGTGTGAGTGTGGGGTGAGTGTGAGTGTGAGTGTGCGTGTGAGTGTGCGTTTGCGTGTGAGTGTGCGTGTGAGTGCGCATGTGAGTGTGCGTGTGAGTGTGCATGTGCATGATTAAAGAGTACATGGCTATTAACAACAAAATTTAGATGATCTTCAATCCACTTCAGAAAAAAATACCATAAAAAATGTACATATCTTACACTAACCAGATGATATCAAATCATCTTCACATGGAGCAAATACCACAAACATTACTTCATATTTACCTTGAAGCTCTGGAGCTGAGCCGCTGTTGCAGCTGCTGCCGTGGCCTGGCTGACATAGGGCTGATACTGTGGAACCCCAGGGTTACCTGCCACCACCTGGTGGTTTAGGCTCTCCACATAGGATGGAGGTGGATTCTGTGGAGGAATCATCTGCGGGTAACTCACTCCCGGGGTGGCACCTGGGAAGGCAGCTGATGGGGGAGGTCCTGTAGAAATAGGGAATATTGATAGTTTGCCAGTGAGACAGGTTCTCATAATGTACCAGTAACCGCTATTACACAAGACAGTAATATAACAAGGACTAGATGCTCTACAAAGTTGGAATGACAATTTTTTTTACAAATACAGATATCAAATGCACACTTGAAAAAAAAAAGAAAAAAAAAAGAAAGCAACAGTCCTCTCCGAAAGAAGGAAGTGGACTGACCAAAGGGCGGAATATCTCCTACTATGCTGTAGCATTTTACAAATTTCTTTAGAGCCTCACAGAGGCATGAGATAGTGAGTATTCAAAAGTGATAATCTCACCTTGACAATGATGATTTACAGATACTGGGCACAGGAGGGGACATGGGGTAACATTTCAGTCCCGCTCCTTCTAAACAAACGGCTCTTCTGGTGACAGTACTGTGCCATCCACATTGCCAAGCCTAGGTTCTCTGACTACCATATGGGGCGATGATTCAACTTTGGATGGCACCGTTTTGCACAAGAAGGCAAAATATTAGTTTTCTATAATAACTAAAACAAGTTTTTCTACATCACTGCTAAACCACCAATGCTAAAATAAAGCTTTAAAAAAATGTCAAAAAAGACAATCTTGTGGTGGGCAAACCAAGTGGGAACTTATCCAATATTAATATTGAAATTAACTTAAAATGATGATAATAACAAAACTAAACCTTACAAAACTGGGAGTTAGAGGATATACAGTGGCATACAACTATATGCCGCTCTACCAAAATTCTTAATAACGAAATTCTGAGCACTACTGCAAATAGGAAATAAAAAGCCTTAAAGTTAATTATCTTAACCCACAAAGTATGACCTGTCTCTACTTAGATGTAGTTCCATTATATCATTTCATGACAAGCATCAATACTATGAACAATCTCTAACATGTAAATTGAAAAAACATGTCAAGAGCTGCTTAACTCGATGAAATATTCAAGCATCTTTTGACTAATAATTGTTAAAACATGGTTGGTAGAGACAATGATGATCATTCAGCAATACAGAAAAAAAGGTTCTAAACCCCTAGGTGCAAAGAATAAGGAAAAGAATGAATAACATAGCAGGAAACATAGAATAGAGATAAGTGACCTCAATAAACACATGCAAACAAATAAATCAATTGATATTTTTGAAATTGGTAATTGCTCAACAAACATATTACATATACTTAGTTAAATTTTGTTATATAGTGTAAGCTATAGAAAAAAAAATCAGTTGTATACCTTACATAACTCACCTTTACCTAAGGTACACAACTGAATTCTTCTATATCCCACAATATATTGGAAATTTTTAACTTAACCCATTGCGTACAGGTGTCATGACATACATGTCGGCACCAATTAGGCCTAAAAGACAAGAGTAAATGCATACGTGACGTGACATCGAGATCTGCTCACAGTTGAAGCACGCACACAGTCATGAAGTATTATGGTTGTTACAGCATGGTGTTACAGCGTTAGCTCCAGAGCTACAGGTTTCCAAAGTCAGCTTAAACCCGTATTTTATGTTGGATTTATGGCAAAACACTGTTTGGGCTAGTTTGTGCTACCCATAGGCCAGAGAAAACCCTTCCCTGGTCCCTCTAATTTCTAGCCAGTGCCGTAGTGTCGTAAACCACTCGCCCTAATGACAAGTTAGGTCGTCAGGCGCCAAATCAACAATGGGTTAAAATATCACTTTCAAAAATTATTTATTACATATCATTTCTCTATCTATATCACTATTTATACAAATACATATATATATAAAAATATATATACACATAAATATATATAAATACATAAATACATATATATAAATATATAAATAAATAAATACATATATATACACATATAAATATATATCTATATTTATATATATATATATATTTATATATACATATACATATATATACATATATATATATACATATATATATTTACATATATATACATATATATACATATATATACACATATATATACACATATATATACACATATATATACACATATATATACATATATATACACATATATATACATATATATATACATATATACATATATATATACATATATACATATATATATACATATATACATATATATATACATATATATATACACATATATATATACATATATACATATATATATACATATATACACATACATATATACATATAAACATATACATATATACATATACATATATACGCACATGTATATATACATATATATATACATATATACATATACATATATACGCACATGTATATATACATATATATATACATATATACATATATATGCACATAAATATATATACACACATATGTATATATACATATATATATATATATATACATATACATATATACATATATATACATATATATACATATACATATATATAAACATATACATATATATATATACATACATATACATATACATATACATATACATATATATACATACATATACATATACATATATATACATACATATACATATACATATATATACATACATATACATATATATACATACATATACATATATATA
>BOPN01000729.1:17500-25862 GCA_017312705.2 Penaeus japonicus | reverse complement strand
ATATTTATATAAATATAAATATAAATATAAATATAAATATAAATATAAATACAAATACAAATATAAATATTGATATAAATATACAAATATATAAATTTAAATATATAAATTTAAATATGTCAATTAAATATATATTAAAATATATAAATATAAATATATAAATATATAAATATAAATATATAAATATAAATAAATACATATAAATATATAAATTTAAGTATATAATTCAAATTTAAATATATAAATATATATAAATATAAATATACAAATATGAATATAAATATATAAATATGAATATAAATATATAAATATAAATATAAATTTATAAATATACATATAAATATGTAAATATAAATATAAATATATAAATATAAATATATAAATATACATATAAATATATAAATATACATATAAATATATAAATATACATATAATATATAAATATACATATAAATATATAAATATACATATAATATATAAATATACATATAAATATATAAATATACATATAAATATATAACTATAAATATATAAATATACATATAAATATACATATAAATATACATATATATACATATTATATATATATATATATATATATATATATATATATATATATATATATATATATATATATATATAAATATATAAGAAAGATGGTAGAATGCAGTAATGCATTAAATTTAGAAACACAAATTTTACCTCCCTGATATATTATAAATATCAGTTATACCCAATTAACTAGCCAAGATACCCACAACCTTATTCATTTAAGATACTAACAGCATTTAATTATACACAAGTTAAGCCATTATTTTATGATAGAAGGGCAAGCAATAAAGGCTTAACCCTTTCCCAACGGGGCACGCGCTACGCGAAAATCCCTATGCCGGGCGATTGCAATATTGCATTGTTATCATCACACTGGAAAGACGCCCCGGCATCGGGAATTTAGCTGTGTCACACGAGTGTGACGCACCGTCGACATTGGGTTAATGCACATACCCACAGCACTTTCCTCACTACTATACCCTGATATATTGGATATACTGACTTCCAATTAAAATTTCTCTTCTGTATATCTCTAGTAAATATGAACATTTTGTTTTCTTTAACACCTTATTTAGCAAGATAATACAAACAATCTAAACATTCAAAACTAGCATACACTAAACATTATATTCATAGTGATCAAATTAAAAAAATTACAATAGTAAGTTGATAATTATCAAGTGTATTTTCTTCCTGAACTAAAAGTCAATGATACTTGGTAAATTCTTATAGAATTTAGCTACTGTTATATTGCAATTTAAAATTTGTCATTAGGTCAACAACAACAAAAAAAGAAGTCAAAACCCCTCCTAAAAAAATAAGGAAAGAATAAAAAAAAATATATTAAAACATGTATCCATTTCCTGCTTAGCGTTAATCCATTTATAAGAAATCTACATTGTACCCAAATGGTACTATACTCTCACTTCTACTAACTTCCTCAGCATCTAACTAAAACAATTGCTTTGTCATTTGATGAACTTATAAATTTCCAAACTAGCTTACTCACACTGAATCAACAGTGTTCTTAATACTTCTTGCTTTTCTAAGTTCATCCTGATTTTCATGTTTTCACACTTTCTGAAAAATGTTGCATAAACTGATCATTGTAGATTTCAGGTACAGAACAGCACTATTAAGCCTGTTATGATTCAATGAATGGATGTCCTATCTGGCAAAGAAACATGAGCATCAAACTGGAAATATATGACATGAAAATGATAGCTCTTATACAGAATCAGGTAAGTAGGTTTTGGTAAATAGGGGGATTGAGAACATTTTCTGTTTTTGTTTGTTTTTCTGAAATGGCTATATCTATTTGGTCTCATTAAGTTCAATAAATCATGGATTTATTGTAAGTCTTGATAAAACAATTAAAGCATATATATATCTTGTAAGATAAACATAGAACCATAAAATCTTCACTTTTTTTTTTTACGTATGTTTAAAATAAGATTTCTCTTATCAAGACCCTCTTACAGTTCTTATCAATTATCCTGTACAATAATCTCACATACATCCTCTGACAAATGGTGCCATGAAATTCAGACATTGTTGTAATGTCACATGTAAACAAATATAGCAAATACTTCATAATACAATGAAAATAAATTTTCAAATTTTTATGAATAATACAGTAACCTGTAATAAAGTTTGTTACTTTCAATGACAAATTTTCTTATTCCCGACGAGAAATTATCAGAAAATGATCATTTTTCCTTAGACCATACATACATAAATACAGAAAAATCATAGCCCACAAAAAATATGCATAGCAACATAAAAAACAAAAAAACAAATATAATTTGTCTTGAAAATTTAGTCTGCAGTAATCTGTCATTGTCATTGCATATGCATGTCTATTAAATACTAAATATACAAGAATACTATTTAACAGCATAATTCCTGCACATATTTTGGTATTAGGTATTCTAATATAAAATTCTGTATCATTGTATATATCTAAATTTTAACTGTTCCTCATCTTAATTCTGCTCTTGCTATTGTGAACTATGTCAACTTTGGAGTATTACTATCCACATGAACACTATAAGAAAATATATGATGTCATGATTTCTGGATCCATTTTGTATCCCATCCATAATTTTTCATAAAGGACCAAGCATAAGAAATACTTTAAAGTCTAGACTTCTCATCCACAGAGAGAAAATATGATGCAAAAGAACAAGCCCTTTTGTCTGTACATTGTTATAAAAGTGCGCAAAAGTATAGCTTACTTTGTAAGTAAAGAATTACATATATCATTCTTCAATATTGCATTTAGTTGCTGTATCAAACTGTACATTAATTTATGAAAAAGTGTAATTTACCACTGCATCACATGCACAAAAACACGTCTATGGTAAATGTTTAACAGATACCCATATGCCTAATACTGGCCTCCTGCCAGTCAGCAGAGATTCTGCAACTGTTGGTTCTTTGGCAAAGGCCAACAAACCTCCACCACAAATTCTGGCAAGATACAATTTGTAGACCTTGGCAATTAATCTGCAAATAAGAAATCAACCCAAATGCTACCTTGCCAGATTATACATAGTGAAAGTTTGTTAGACTATGCCAGAGAACAAAACACATGGGCCATGACAATTGCTTGACACTGCATCAATCACATACGACTTCATGATGTAAGCACTGTATCACAGGACCCAGCAAGTTTCAGGTGGATTTGAATATAAAACCACTACTGTAGCTCCTTACAATAAAAAAGTAGTTTTGAAAGTCACTGCAGGTGTCCTTTGGACATTTACTGTACATTTTACATTTTAAGAAATTGCTTTGAACTCATACAAAGAGTTATTAGTATATAAAAACATATTAGATACTGTGGCCTTTGATAGTGGTTATGCCAATCAATATCTTGTATCTCACTTTAAACTTGTACTGGTACCAAGGTACACCAGTAGCTCATATATAAAATATCCATTAGGCCATTCATTCTGCTCATATCAAAAAAGATATAAATTTAGCATTCTCACAAAAATATACGTTTCCTTGTAAATAGTTCACTCATGAAAAAGTTTATGATAAAGTCTACTGGTGGAAAAAATTAATTCTAACATCCAATCACATTGAAAGATTAACTTGATAATTCATAAAAAATCAATGTTCATAAATAACTTGTGTACAGTGTCTTCCATTGAATTACTTTGACACATAATAGATATAACCTGCAGTATTTATCCATAAAGGGACTAAATCATGCAATAATATGGTCTCACTCTTTGCACTCTACTGAAAGGTAACAAACCTTATATTCTGGTAAGAATGTTTGGATTGGTTCATTCTATGACAATAAATTGCTAGGAAGGTGTACAAGTTCTGTCTTTTCAGAATATACTTGGTGGACCTTTGTTGCCTTCTGCCATTGCAGAAGGCCATGGCATCAATTGATACGTGGCTCTTCACACTGGTAAACAATTGTGGATGTGACTTTACCTGCAGATTATTTTCATATATATAATTTTTTCTTGACTTGTCAAAAAAAAATTAATAATAAATAATTAAAACTGCTTGTCACCCCCCAAGAATAGGCCAGGTAATAATTGCCCTGAGGTTCAGCATGGCCCAGCACCTTGAGAAATCACTTGGCAGGAAGCTGCACAAGCACACTATATTAGGCATATATACGCCACTTTGTGTATGGGTTAAGTGCTGTTTTAGGTATTCCTAATAGCCAATTTATTAGTTTTACTCTATCCCCTTGCAGTACTATGTACTTATACTACACATTTACATAAACATCTACAGATCCCCAAAGTAAATTAACTCTGAGGTTTTTCTTTCTACTAATGATAAAGATAATTCATCTCCAAATCTATACTCGTGTGGCTATGTCCAGCAGCGTGAAACTATGGATAGCCTCCTTGTTTCCCACTCTAGCAAAGGCATATAAATATCTATGAATACTCTGGTGATTTATTGTCAAATAAAGTACCAGTGTTGTAGAAGGAAGGTATGAATGAGACTGAGTATCTAAACATGCAAGAGATGTATTCGACGCATTTTGACGGAGGTTTTTCTCAAAAATACATGTATTTTTGTATGTATGTATTTTTGAGAAAGACCTCCGTCGAAACACGTCAAATACAACTCTTGCGTGTTAAGACATTCAGTCTCATTTGTACCTTTCTTCTACATTTGTCGCTATGAACTCTGTTCATGTACCAGTGTTGGTAAGTTCAGGAAAGAACTACATGAAAAGAGAAAACAGGCATTTCCAAGTTTTCACAAAAATGTGCCTGTAAAAATATCTAAGTACATTATCAGGAAATTCAATGGATACAGGTCATCCATTTTCTTGCTTTTACCACAAAAGCACCAGTGCCACCTGCTCTGCACACAAGACATGTTTCATTTCAGAAGGAGGGAGCATCACACAACATATCTAGGTTTTTCTCACTCTCTCATTCACTCATTAACCCTTTCCCGACGGGGCACTCGCTACGCGAAGACCCATATGCCGGGCGATTGCAATATTGCATTGAAATCGTCACACTGGCTTGATGCCCCGGCATCGGGATTTTGGCTGTGTCACACGGGTGTGACGCACCGTCGTCATAGGGTTAAGACACTGGAAACTTAGTGTGATAGTCAGAATAAGGATAAGACAGAGATGCTGAGCAGATGCTTCACCTGGGCTAATGTGCACTATGGCAAGCCTTGCCCGTATCAGAGTGCTGACTTGTGAGTGTGTATCAACGAGTGTTGACTCTAAGTCTGAGTTTGGTCTTACCCACTCTGGTGCCCAGCCACAGCAGTAACCGCCAGGTGACAGTAGAAAATCACAAGCTTGTATGGGGCTAAATCAGCCAACTACAGGATGCGAGGCCAATGCGCTCGCTATCACTGCACTAGCCTGATGGCTTGTTAATCAGTTTTTCCGTTTTACTACATTATGAGGCTTTCTCAATTCTATAACTGACTAAAATTGTAGAACATAATCCATATCATCTCATTCTATAGTTTACACTTAACTGACAGAATTATTGTAGTTCTATAAGACAATAGGTAATTTTGTTTTTGTTTTAGTAAACAAATACAAAATAAATATAGAAGTTACAAAGAGCTGCAAGTACCATAGCAAAAAGCAGCTATACTGGAACCGGGAAACAATGAAGCTGTTGCCCAAGGTTTGGTTCACCTTCCTCTTCTCATTCTGCCTGCACATCCTGCACTGCAGGTACTATAGAGCCGGAGGTCAGCATCTTTCTCTGTGTCATCATTCTCTTTAGTTAGTCGGAAGAGGCTATGTGCTGGTGCCAGGAGATTGGAGACATCTATGTTTGGGATTCTAAACTAGGCCTGTATTTTGGTAATTATAGTAAGAATAATACTTAGCTTCATCTGTCACTAAATAAAGCTATTACTTTTAATATGATTCTAAAGAATAATAATAGAAAACAGTTTGATAGATAAAAAATGGTATAATTTTGACCATCAAGCTAGTCACGTCAAATGCATCCAACAGGTTAAACTTTTTGCATCACAAAACAAGCCCGAGTAAAGTAGGCGTTATGTTATTACTGGAAATTAGAAAATGTATTATGCAATAAAAGTAAAGAAAATAGATATGAATACTGATTCTTAGAAAGTTTTGAAAAGATAAGTTCTTAAAAATGTAACAGCAGACTTATCCTAGTTTCAGACATATCTGCAAGCACAATTGTCTCTTTCGTGATGCCTGGAGAAAATTTGACCATACGAACCATATTGGAATAAAAATAATCTGTAGAGAGTGAAATTGCTTATTCATGCTTGAGCGACTTAACCCAGTCACGACGGGGGCATTCCAGCCTTGCATGTTACAATGCCAGGGCTCTCGAACGCATAGGCCTAAATCAGTTAAATAAACCCAGCGAACGGGCCTTGAATGCGCGGTACCGTAGTGTACCACCCGTCCAGAGAGGGTTAATTCAGCAATACTACTGCCTCACCATTTTGCGCTAAATCAAAGGTAAACAAACAAGATTTGTTCTGGCAGGATACAGATTATTAGTCTCCTCTGAGAATTTATCTTAAAACAAGCATGTAGGTCATGCTCTATCTTGCCTTGGGGAGGTTGGATAGCCTTTGTGAGTATGGAACATGGAGGCTACCACAGCCTGTTGTATTCTTCTTTCCTGAACAACTATCTTCCAAGCTGGGTTTACGGAATATACAATGGGGAAGTTCGCTGTCCCACGCTAGTGAGCGAAGCACTTAATGTGGCTCTATTCTGAATAGTGATTGGTTGACATTGTGCCACTATTATGTTGGACTTGAAATGGATTTGAAAAAACACTAATAAAAAAAATGAAAAAAAAAAAAAAATTGCTTTGTTGTGAAAACTACTGAGGTATCTTGTGAACATTTACCAAAACCTCTTTTAATGAATAAAATGCACAAAAGATGTGTAAATTGTCCAAAGTAAATGCAATTCATTATTGCACCATAATCCCCTAGAGCAACAAAAATCTACTAAAATACTCTTTCCAGGATTATCTACATTTGATCTACTCATCTCTAATGCAACCTACTTTAGCTCGGAAGAGTACAGGTGCTTGGAAAAATAAAAGACAAAATTTGCTGTACTCGTTAAGTTAATACAAAATGGCCGTGTATTTCCATATCCCGTTGAGTTTTTCCAAGACTCTATTGATTTCAGTTTTGATCATCTCAATTTCCCTTTAATCCACGACAGGAAAACGTGTGATATCGATAAGGGGAGAGAAACCGATAAAAGAGATACGTAACAGAAACTTGTAAATGGACGTGATGTCCAGTGGGAAAAGATACTATTTTCTATCGTTATTCCATTTTCTCTTCATAATATCTCCAATTTCCCACCTATTTCTCCGACAACACCGGCTATCCTGTTCAATTCGGATAACATGTGGATAAGATAACGAAGGAACTTTGATATCCTGCGAGAAAACGGATAATAAAAATAAGCAAATAAATAAATAAACAACGCACGGCCTCCCGTGTATCAAAATGCGAGATTTTTCTCGTAAATTCTCAAATTTCCTGACGCCACTTGCTGAAAACAACCCAAATCTTTAGGAAAATGAGCAAAAGAAACCCCAAAACAGCCATATAATCGCCACACCTTTCTCCTTCGCTCTTCGTTTCTCTGCCATCAAACAAAATAAAAACCATAAGTCATAACACTCCTAAATCAACCCTTCAAGAAACCTTGGAAACTTACCTCGCTTTTCCGACATTGTTACGAATGTGATAAGGTCGAGTGGAGAGTGGTAAATCTTTTTTTTTACAGAGTCCTTTTACAGTGGAGAGGGAGAGCCGAGCAAGTTCTGTGTGGACGCGATGGCGGAGTGACGAGAACCTGCTGGCTGGCTCCTCCTCCTCCTCCTCCTCTTCCTCCTCCTCCTCCTCCTCCTCCTCCTCCACCTTCTCCTCTCATCGCAAGAGCGTCGTAGTTCTGGGGTTTATTTGGAATATTGTGTTATATCTGATGGTATATTTATTGTTTTTGGTGTATTTATTTTGGATATTTGCTTGTTTGTTTGTTTGAAGTGTGGGGGGGAGAGGGGGACAGGAAAGTATTGTTTTAGGGGGGACTAACTAGTTTGGTTTGTCTATTCTGGTTTCGACTTTCTTAGTCATTCATCGGTCAATGTAGTTTTTTGTTATCGGTTTTACTTTTTCATATGTGTAGACATGACTTCTGTATTATTTTCTCTTCACTGTTGACTATTTTGATCTATATTTAGCGATTATTGTGGGGAAAAGGACAACAGCCAGGGGAGACTTCGCTAGTCTAGTTTTTAATATCTGACTGCTGTATGAT
>BOPN01000729.1:10000-12500 GCA_017312705.2 Penaeus japonicus | reverse complement strand
AGGAAAGAGAGAGAGAGAGAGAGAGTCATACAGGACTATTAAGTGTACTGAACGAACACTATAAATTACGACATTTATTAAACTAAGTGAGACTACATAGAGGAGAAACGCATGGGCTCGAACTGGTACGTATACAGAACACGGGTAGTCAGCTGTATAACATGATCAATACGGTTCCTATAGCCAAGTATACATTAAAAGTTACTATTTTTGGATTTAGATACAGAGGCAACGCAGGTATTGAGAGTGTGTGTGTACGTGTGAGTGTGTGGGGGGAGGGCACTATTTTCAGATAAGGAAATCCTTATACTATCATGGCGCTGTAAATGTTTGTCAATAGACAAGTTAGATACTTAAACACAGGTCTAGTGATTTGTAAAGTTAAGAAATGCCTACTTCCCATGACGAGTAGGCTATATGTAATTGGAGATATCTTAATCGCTCAAGATGAGGGGGGGGGGGGGTACAGGTTTATAATAATTCCAAACGTTTTCCCAAATTCCTTTTCTTATTATTTTTATTATTCTTTTTTTTACGCTACAGGTCTTTCAATTGGAACAACACTTTCCAAAATGTTTTTTTTTTCTGTTCTTTCCATAAGTTTTCTTTTTCCATTCCTATAGCTACCATTTATTCTTCGACTAGTCTATGATTTGCCCTCTTGTTTGATGGCGCAACCATTACCAACACATGCGTACCATTGATTTTGATTTTGTAAAATAAAATCTTTATCGTCCCACAAGGTATGTCCCTGTGTATAACCATTCACCTATGACCTCTTTAGCTTATTCGATGCTTACGTAGTATCATTTCCCCCACTAGTTTCTACGCTCTCTCTCTCTCTCTCTCTCTGTGTGTGTGTGTGTGTCTCTCTCTTTCAGTCATCAGTCTCTCTCTCTCTCTCTCTCTCTCTCTCTCTCTCTCTCTCTCTCTCTCTCTCTCTCTCTCTCTCTCTCTCTCTCTCTCTCTCTCTCTCTCTCTATGGGGGGGGGGGCGGGAGAAAAGAAGAGAAGATAAGATAGAGAGCATTATTTTCTTTGTGATTAAAGTATCATTAAAAATTTGATTTCCTCTGAAGATAACTTGTCATACGCAGGCCTTCATCGAGTGGTTTTAAAACGATGTCGGTTCAGGAAAGCAGTGCAATATGAAGTCGTTGTTATTTTAGGTGGAATTATGTTGGTTTAATCCTCTAATGCTCGCTAATTCCGGTCATACGCCATGAACAGTATTACTATTAATGATATCTATCCGTAGAGGCAATCTAAGTTGCCTGACCTTTCCCATCAGGACTGTACCCTTGACCAGCATCCTCTATTATATGTAACCCATCAGCAAACATTCAACGTGTAATTAGCATGGAAAGATAATTATAATCTTTGTCTGAATGCCAAAACAATACATCGCCTCTGAGATTTAATATGCATGTTCTGTCCACCTTATTCTCTCTCTTAATTATTATTACCGTGCAGTCACCCCTGGCCAGATTAGAGTACAATGATGTGCGCGATCTTTCACATCTTTCTAGTGCGCGTGGGCCGCGCCGAGGGGGCGAGTCGGGCGGCCGTCACATTAAAGATGAGCTTGCCATCGCCCGCCAGCTACCTCTTCTAACCCACATTCTGGTTTTCCATCGATAACTGGGTTGCCTTATCTCGCCCACAGAGACTTCTCAATGATTCCCATATCCCTCGTGTTCAACAAGGTCCTGTGGCATAGAGGGAACGCAGTCCTTGTCTCGGGTAACCATGAGAAGGTACTAAGCGAACAGCCCGGTGTGAGCGACGGTGTGTAGGTGCAAATTACGTTGTGTTGTGTTGGCAACTGTAGCAGAGTTCACTGCCTGAATTTCCTTATCCAAGGTCATGGCTCCACTACGTCAGGAATGTTATGTTATGGCCGGCTATATCTCAGCAACGAGAGGGTCTGGCCAGTTGGGTCGCAGTGTTCAGGCTATTTAGCTCACGAAATGTGGAACGTAGGAACAGACTGCAACTAGGTCAATCATGGATCATAAACAATCAGGGGCAGTCAATTGTAACGTAAAAAAAATGATTGCAATAAAATGATGATAATCATTAATACTAAAGATCGGAATATATTGGGTAAAATTAAACAACATAATCCTTTAGCAACTGTATATACGATTATGGATTGCTGGCGAACTAACGCCAGAAGGACACAGTACCCTGCGTCTCGAGTCATAAACAGTCTTCGTGAATGTGTGAGCGAATATACTTAAATTGCCATACAGACCAGACATCACTGCGTGAATGCGTCTCAGACATGGAAGAGACACCTCAATCAACAGTTGCGCCAGAGGGTGTCAAGAAATACTTTAGCCTAACCAACAACTTCTAGACGGCATTCAAACTTCCCGTTGTAGTTAGAATTTCCGGAGAAAGTCAGAGCCTGTAATCACCGAGATATCAGACAGCTTTCAAATTTCCTGTCCAATGATGATAAAGAAGAAATATCAATAAGTAAGAGATTTGCATCT
>BOPN01000728.1:409641-417295 GCA_017312705.2 Penaeus japonicus | reverse complement strand
TATATATATATACATGTGTATATATGTATAGATAGATGTGTGTTCGTTGTGTGTGTGTGTGATGGTGTCCGTGCTAATTCGACCTAGTTTTCTGTTTCAAAGTTTTGAGATTCGTTTTCTTCAACATGATATAAGTATAACTATCTTATGTAGAGTATTGCACCCATTCATCTGTCTTGTCATTTATTAGTATTTTTTACCATTCATACTTTTTATGATTTACTCCTGTGTGTTATCGGGACCGAGATTGTGGGTTATAGGGGTCGAATCGCGGGTCAAACTCACTATATCTGGACAGCAGAGTGTGAGAGAAATCCACTGATAGAAATATCGTGATATTTAGCGACGTGTCACGATTCTGAATATTTACCAATCATTTCTGTTATTTGTCATTCATTAGTGTTGTTACCACTTATTTGTATGTGTTGTTATCACTTATTTGTATGTGTTGTTATCACTTATTTGTATTTGTTTTATAACGTGTTTGTTATTTATTTTTGTTTTGGCCTCTATTTGTGTAAGTATACAAGTTGCTGTTTTATCATATATCTTTATATTACATGTATCCCACCTTTTATTTCTTAGACATAACACACACAAGGGCTGATCCAAAAGGAAAATGGATTCTGAAACACATGAACCAGAGACTGGGATTGTCCCTCACCGATGTCCTAAATGGTCATTGCTAGTTCTGTGGTGGCTGGTATGGGAAGTATGTATGCCAGTGCACTTGGATAATCGTTATGCAGTGTTCGAAAAAAAAATTGTCCCGTATATTAGGGTGTAGTATTCAGTGCGAATTAATATTAAGCAGTAAGTAGATGTAAAATATTAGTTGCGTTATTAGTGTTCTTCGGATGATATGAAATGAAAATCTCATGATCTAACTCAATCATTTGATCAATAGCACACTGGAATTACACACCACAGTTTTATGGTGAAAAGTACCATACTTTACATACTAGCTTAGTAACATAATTGCGGCAAAAAATAATTAAAAAAAGGTAAAGAGAAACTTCGGACAGATTACGAGTAAAAGATTCTTTTGCCATTACAGTGTATCATATGGATATTGAAGTAACTGTTTTTTTTTCGTGTATATGTTATTCAAAATAAGAAAAAGAAATACAGATACATGTATGAACACGCAGAAACACACACAAATGTAAAGACACAACCATGTACTGTATATATGAATCTTGTGTTATAATTGTTGGATTCATCCTGCCGTTAACAATGTCTCTGACGCTACAGACACAATGTGGTGAATAGGTAGTTATCTTCGCGGGTACTCTAATTACTCTGTAGAGTTCAGTGTGAGAGTGATGGAGAGATAAAGAAAGAGAGTAGTTGTGTATGTATGCAGTTTCAGTTAATTTCAGTTTTTTTTTTCTTTTTTTTTTTTTTTTTTTTTAGTATGTATTCTTGCTAACGTGATAACACAAATTAATTAGACTGAAATATTACATGCATCGTAGTGATATGCGCAAAACACTACTACATCAGCGCAACTAAAACCTGTATATACTACACGACACACATTAAAAACATCTAAAGTCTAGAAAGAGCAAAACTCTGCCAGGAATTGGAATCTTGGAATAGTTGTTTTGATTTATACACTTCAATAATCAAAAACTTCAAAATTCTTATTACACAGATAAGTAAACAGATGAAATGTAAATAGCCCTGGAGCATTTAGTATTAATTAAGAAGGATGTATCAGGACCAGGAACTGACCAGAAAAAAAAATTCACGAGGCAGACAAGATGTCTCTGCTCCTTCTGCCTTGCCCCCCCCCCCCCCCACTACACCTGTAGGGTTTACAGAGACAAAATCATTCTCCTAAGCTAAGAATGAGATTGATTTTGCTTGCTCTCTTCCCACGCTTATGGAGGGATATTACCCATGATGCAATTAGATATTCATTAGAAAAGTAAGATTTGTTTAGAGATAAAATGAAGATCTTGAAAATAAGATGAAAGACAAACCAAAAAATGGGAAAAAAAAGAAAAGAAAAAAGACAGAAAGCCAGGGAAAAGTAAAAGAAAGGGTCCATATAACGAAAACGGAGAAACCCGTAGAGTTAGATTAAAGTTAGATTAAAGTTAGATTAAAGGCAGGCTGATTTAGTCGAAGAAAAGGAGACGAGATTGAGGCAAGGTAAGTGTGGGACATGAAGTTAATAGCGTAGAGGCGGTGCAGTGAGGTGTAGGCTAGTAATAGTAAGAGCGAATTAGAGGAAATACAATGCACACTTTATTCTTATTCAAAACTATAATAATGATAATGATGCTGAGGATAATATAGCAAAGAGGAACAGCAGAGTCACGTTGTCTTCTAGGTCGGGGAAGTCCTCAGTCCAAAGGTACAAAGTTTAGGGGATCACCCGTCTATCCTAGTGCAGTGTTGTTGTCAATAGATATAATTTTGTCAATATCAAGAATTATAATGAAAATGATGATAATAGCTATACAAATAACATTGTTACTGATACAAGTACTGCTACTATTAACAAATATTAAATACAATATCAATAATAACGATAATGTGATAATAATAATGATAACAATGACAGTGCTATTGATAATAAGAATGATAACATTAACAATGCTAAAGACGATAGTAATGATAACGATATCCCTAATAAAAGTGATTATGATGCTATCAATATTAATCGTCAAAGTAATAATATTAAAGAAACTCCCGGGGCCGCCTTTAAATTGTGTTACTTATTACACTTAAAAAACAAAGTGTGCGGTATCGTGGTAACAGTTTTTATATATGGCAGCGATCTTATACGCACACTTAAATAAATACATAGTACAGATACGCAAAAACATTAACAGCTTTATAGATGATGATGATTGTGGTGAAGATGATTTCGATGATGATGATGATAAAATAGTAGCAACAACAACAAAATAATGACAATAATAGTAATAGTTGTAATAATTATTATCATTATAATTATGATAACAAAAAAACATTATTTGACATTGACAGTAATTATAATGATAACAACAACGATTATATTGATAATGATATTGATAATGATAATAGTCATAATAATTAGGATAGTAACAAAAGAACATCAATAATGATAGTCTTGGCAATAAAACAATGGTAATGATAATAATAACAATAACAATTATAATGATTATAACAACGATACAGCGGCAGCATTAATAATAAGAATAAAAATGATAATCATGACGGTGAGGATGGTTACGATCATAATAATAGTAACTATAAAAATGATATAGTTGGTGATAACATTATGTCCAATAATGATATTGATAACAATAATGATAACAGAAACTACAATGATGATAACATAATCAATAATAACAATTATCATGATATTGATATTCACAGTAAAAATTATATTATCAAAGCGGAGACATGTATGCTGTGCGAGGCCGCTATCATTGTAAAAGTTACTCATCATATTTCAAGTGATGATGTGATGGAGATGATGATGGTGATTATCATCATTATTATTATTATTATTATTAACACCATTAGTGTCACTATTATTATTATAATCATCATTATTATCATCGTGATTATTATTAATATTAGTATTGTTATTATTATTAGCATTATTATCATCCTCTTTATAATGATATTAAACAAAACTATGATAATGATTAGGATGATGATTGTGGTTAAAACATCATTAGATAATAAGAACAATAACAAAAAATTAAAGATATGCTAATAATGATACTGAAGATGATAATAGTAATTATAATGATAGAAGTAATATTAATAATCATTATAATGACGATGATAACGACAGTCATCATGGGCATAATAACAATAGCGATAATAGCATTGCCATTCATATAATAAAGATTACATTAATAGCAATACTAATAATTTGAAAGTGTGAACGAGACGTGAAGTGAGCTGTTTTACTGACAGTGTCATCCACGCCATGTCTAACAACATGAATTAATTATTTTGTGTGTGAAAATGAAAAAAAAAAAAAGTAATGATTTGACGGATGCAGATTACCGACTCGACAGAAGAAAAATTGACCTGAGAGGAATATTTTGAACTATTTATAATATGTAAACTTTCTATTTAAGAGGGAAAGTCAGAGATAAGGCTAAGAAAATATACATTATTTTAATCTCTGGAATTCTGAAGAAGAGGCGGGTGTGTTATGCTACGTTACCAGGCGCAAAGAATGCAGAACTTTGCTTGAATTTTCAAATGCCTGACCACGTGCATATATCTGAACTGATAGAAGTATTGTTATTTTTTATATATAAGCTTTTGTGTATTCGCCTCTGATCTTTGCTATTGTTAATTAGTGTTATTGATATTTAGTGATAGATTCTGCGGGACAGCTGTAGAGACTAGAGTAGAGACGGTCAACGTTAATTTCTCTAAACTTTTACAGCTGTTGACTGCGTTTTCGTTGTTCTTTAGACAACAGTAGTGAACGCCATATATATACAGTTATAGGGATAGAGGCTCAAAAGAAACGAATGAAGAACAATAGAGAAAAGTGAAGGTAAAAAGGGTCAACGCAATTCTCTCACGGAGCACGAAGAGCGAGCCGATCCCTCCTACGGTAAGTCAGCTGTCGTTACGTAGGTCTAACCAGCTGACAAAGAGTTGGGTTGTACCTAGTGGTGCTCTCTTCCCTGAAGGGGGTTATCAAGGAGCATGCATTATAATATAGATTTTCTCATCGTAATAGATAGTGTTAAAGACATTTGGAGGAGGAACAATTACGAAGACACTAACCCTGAGAGACCTTGCCACTGGGAGCATTACCAACAGAGTAAAATAAAGTACGAGGCAGTTATGTATCCCTAACATCCCTGCACTATACATCGTCACCTAAACAGGAAAATACATTTTTCTCGAATTATTTTCCTTTACGTAAATCGCCATATATCCCGACTTGTATGTGCCGATTTTCAAAATTCTTGCTGAATGACATGATGGGGAACGATTAGCTACAAAACAACATACTGTCATTCTTTCATTCTCAATCTCAAATATCTATGAATATCTTTTACGATAGTCTTTTATAGGAAAATTATTGCCCGAATTAATTTTAATCTTGAGTACGTATTATTTGCAATATGCAAATTATTTTGATCTTCTATCTCAAATACAAATATTATTTTACTTTGCATAGTCTTCAACATGCCAAATTCCATAAAAGATGATTGGGGGCAAAATATGACCCATTAAGGGTACATATGATCTTCCTCATCAGTCACTGTCGATATTCCTTTATATGATTCTTTAACAAAGTGAATCATCTAAATATTCCACGAAGTTCTAATAATGGTGATGCATGTGTTATCTGACGAGGAATACTGACCGTGCTTAGTACTCTGGCTGGAAGGGTTTTCGCATGGGAAAGCACCTCTTGTCTCACCTTGGATTCTTCTAACGCGGCCGGTAGTTTGTTATCACTTCATCCCACACAGGAGCTTTTGATCGTTCTCTCCAAAGATTTTGTGGAGGCATTTGCTACATTTGCACGGGACACCATATTAGGAGCTTGATGAAATTATCCTTTTTTTGTATAGCATTTTGAAGTCATGGCCGTATTGTCAAAACCTCAGAGCTGATCAGGGATGAGGGATGAGGTCAGGTTTTCCCGCATTTAGTGATCGTATTATCAAACGTCCCTGCGTGGGGAAGCCTCAGGGGTGAGTTAATACGCCTGTACACACACAAACACACACATATAAATATATATAAACATATATATATACATATATATATATAAACATATATATATACATATATATATATAAACATATATATATACATATATATATATATATATATTGTCACAATTGCCCCAAAGTATGCGGAAAACGACATTGACGGGCGACAGAAGGTGCATCATTACGGGTTGGAATACGTTGAGCAGCGCCAGGGACCTCTCCATAGAATACCCAAGGAAGCTCCTTCAATAAACTGTCAGAGTGACGACAAGTGTTCTGCGTTATCGTTACTTACCTGCACTGAAGGGGATTTGCTAAGTGATGCACAGGTTACTTGAAGTTGTATATCTTCATGAATTACATCAGAATACTTGAAGAAACATTATAAAGTTCAGCAAGAATCATAGCGCTGAGTATCAAGAATGCATGTCTTAGATGCTGATTGTTAAGAAGACAATGGAAATCTCAGCAAATGACAATCACAATACTAATGCTGCCATAGATGATGACTATAGTTATGATATCAATAATAGCAATATGACCAACAATAATATGCCAATAATTATAAAAATGACGATAAGAGTAAATGCAGCAACAACAATATTAATGTTATAGTGATAATGGCAACTATATTGATAGTGTTGATAGTATGATAATAATGATAAAGATAATAAGGATAATGATGATAAGAGTGATGATGATTATAATACGGACGATAACAAATAAATATAATACTGATAATACTGATAGTTATTATCAATTTATAGCTATTTTCAAAACTATTATTATTGACATTTCTATTTTTACTAATATCATCCTATTTATTATTACCATGATGATGATGATGATAATGCTAATGATAATCATCATTAATATGACTATTATCATTATTATTATCATTATCGTTATCATTATTATCATCATCATTATTGTCATCATTCTTTATTTTTATTAACATAATGGTGACTATGATAAGGATTATAATGATTATGATAATGATGATGGTGGAAATATATATATTTTAATTGTTAGCAGTAGTAGTATAATCATTATAGTCATCATCATCAATAATGATAATTCCCATTATCATTATCATCATTATAATGTTTATTTAATACTGTTGGTGGCCTTTTGTTCCCACTATAATTTCTTAAAAAGTTCTAGTTCTATTCCATCTTCACCGATTTCTACAACCATTTTTTATCAAATCTTTTGCGGAATCCACGAAACAAACACATAAAAATCTTTTCCTTTTCCATTTTTCTTTCCCTAATTGTTCGGATGGTAACGATTACATTTCGTGAACCACGGTCTTCAACAAAACCAAAAGGACATTTCGAGATTTCTCGTCTAAGTTTGTTTCGTGTTCTCATCCTTAATAATGTAAATAATAATAATAATGATAAGCATGATAATGATAACTGTGATAATGATGATAATAATAATAATAATAATAATGATAATGATGATGATAATGATATCTATAATAATAATAATGATGATGATGATGATGGTAATAACATTAAGGAAAATAGTTATAATGATACTGATAAAAGGAATAATAATGTTGATGAAGATTCCAACAATGATAGTATTCATAATAACAATAATGACAATAGCACTAAGAGTAAGAGGGACAATGATGATAATGGTAATGATAATGATTCGACTGGTCGATAGAGACGCGATACAAGGTATTTTTTACGAAGGAAAAGTGCCTTATCATTCGGCCTATGACAACTTGGCATAAAGGAAAACCATCAATACTTTTGAAGTCTCATTTGATTTAAAGTATTGCGTGACTCGGAGTATCTCTGTTTAAATATACCCGTAGTTATATGCGTACATATTTATAACGATAAACAAAGATACACACATGTATTGACGATGGTGATGATGATAGCAGTTGAAATGACAATGGTAATGATTATGTTGATGATGATGATATA
>BOPN01000728.1:372141-392141 GCA_017312705.2 Penaeus japonicus | reverse complement strand
TATTTTTTTTTTTTAACAGGCCAGATTTTATGCTCCCAGTACCATCTTCATTGACGAAATTGACTCGCTTTGTTCCCGGAGAGGCTCAGAGTCAGAGCACGAAGCTTCAAGACGTGTCAAGTCAGAGCTGCTCATGCAAATGGATGGAATTCAGTCCTCAGAGTAAGAATTGATAGTGATTTTCATATTCACATTTTTTCATTATTCTCTCTCTGCTCCTCCTCCGTCCCCCCCTCTTACAATTTCTATATTTTTTTCTTTTTCTTTTTTTAAGAATATATAAAACATTTCTAAAAAATTACTTCTATCCTCTTTCAACATGTCACATTTTTTTAAGCAGTCAGTCCATTTAATCGCTAAAATAGAAGACAGGAAAAAAAAATGAAGGCATTTTACAAAACATGCTAATGTGAGTATTTCCTCTTGTAGTTCCGATGAGCCAAAAGTGGTGATGGTCCTTGCAGCCACCAACTTCCCCTGGGACATTGACGAGGCCTTGAGGAGACGTCTGGAGAAGAGGATTTATATACCCTTACCCAATGGTTTGTATAAATTGTGATGTGATAAAGGCTTTATATATATATATATATATATATATATATATATATATATATATATATATATATATATATATATATATATATATACACACACACACACACACACACACATGTGTGTGTATATATGTGTGTATGTGTGTGTGTAAAAGAATAGAAAAAGGATGGCAATTGTGATTCATAACATCAGATAGTAGTATTTATTTTATTATTATTTTAATATCATTAACCATCACATTCAGCATTACATCTTTATTCATAGGCATATCATTTACAATACTAAATGCTGTGGATTGGATATGTGATACAAATATAAAAAGTAATTTTTGTTACTGTTTCCTACCAAAGGTATTTTTATGGTATTTTGGGAGAAAGAACAGGACATGTATATATATATATATATATATATATATATATATATATATATATATATATATATATATATATATATATATATATATATATATATTGACATTTGTGTAAGACAGTTGATTATTTAAAATAATAATGATAATACACTTTATGCCTGCGGGATGAGTAAAAATCTAGTCTACACTCAAGTAAATAGCAGAGAAGAAGTGACGTTTACTGAGATAGTAATAGACTCCAACCTTTCTTAATAGCTGAAGGTAGAGAAGCTCTCTTGTCGATCAACTTACGTGAAGTGAAGACGGATGGGAATGTTAATCTTGGTGAAATTGCAAACATGTTGGATGGTTACTCAGGAGCTGATATTACTAATGTGTGCAGGTAAGTGTTATTTTGCCTGTACCAATTCTGATGTGTGTGTAATTTGAAATGCTAGTGAATTCTTACCTAACACCCATAGTTCAATGTCTCCAGATTTTAAACATTTTATGAAAAACTTGAGATATTTACCATAATTGCATCCTTTGCAGGGATGCATCCATGATGTCCATGCGTCGTAAAATAGCAGGGTTGAAGCCAGATGAAATTCGTGCCATTTCCAAGGAAGAACTAGATCTGCCTGTTACTCAGCAAGATTTCCATGATGCAATTATGAAATGCAATAAGTCTGT
Source organism: Penaeus japonicus (assembly GCA_017312705.2). NCBI lineage: Eukaryota > Metazoa > Arthropoda > Malacostraca > Decapoda > Penaeidae > Penaeus > Penaeus japonicus. The sequence continues at coordinate 390,544 of BOPN01000728.1, read as the reverse complement.
ATCTCAGGATGACCTTGAAAAGTATGAGATGTGGATGAGGGAATTTGGGTCCTCCTGAGGGTATTCACATTACAATAGGCAAATGGAATGTCTATTGCGGTGAGACACACACTCCCCAGGGGCTAACTGTGGAAGGAGATATCTTTTGTGTGTGCTGCGGCAAAAAAAATCTACTGTAGGTCTCTGCTTCAAAACATAATCTAATTGCTATAACTAATAAAGCAGAAATCAAGGCCATACAATTCATGCTAATAAAGTAGGCAGTCCAATATTTCACTAAAATCATTCATTATGGTTTTCATAGTTCTTTGACACATCTCTCTATGTATTTCTTGGGAGTCTTAAATAGGATTATTAAAGTACAGGTAATGATGATATACTAAATGATAATATATACAGTACACAATACTTACATTGAAAATGGTGCTGAAATTACTTAATATTTAAATTTTTGTTTTTCTAGTTCTGTTTTTGCTAACTGTTGATTACTTTTACAAGTTGCAACACATAAAAGTTAGCATGAAAGCATTGATTCATTAACTGCATGAAAATCAGTCCATCACATATATCTATATTTTTAACTAAGGGTGTCCTTGAGAAAGGGTATATTACAATTATTTTAATGGTCATAACTCATGTCATTCCATATGTCAGACCAGTGAAGAAAGAGGTAGAAAGTGCAAGGGTCGATTGAAGAAGTCTGTCAAGTTGCCTTGTGTATATATTTATGTTTATTAAGGTATGTGTTAGCCTGTTTTTGATACTGTTAGATTTATATGAAAATGGGTAATTCATAGTATCAGTAAACAAGGTATAGGTTTGTGCCTATATATATGGAACTATATATATATATATGTATATGCAAGTGTGATAAAGAGGCAATTTGTATGTGTACTTAATGAATGCATTCCATGAATGAGTATGTATGAAGGGCATGAGTTATGTATTATTATTCCTTTGTCGAAATATTTAGCAAAGGCATGGCTTACTCATTCACACTCAGAGAATCCAAAGATTAATTTTGGTGTTACAAACTAATGCCAAAAAAAGATATTTTGTATGGATAATCTCATATATATATATACAGCATAAATAAAAACATATACCTTTAACTGTATTATTTTTGTCATTCTTATTCTGTATTTTTTTTCCATTTTACTCTGAACATAAAGCTATGGTCTAACATCAGTTGGTTGTATGATATTTGCTGTATTTCTTCTGAAGATATCTTTCAATCAAATTTTGTGGTGAGACATATATGAATATTAGGGAATAAGCCAAATTTTCATAATTACCATCCATAGTTAATCAGACAGCAAGTGTAAGATGGTTTTGATCCTTTAAGAATCTGATGAAATTACGCATCCAATTCTCAACCATTTTGATTCTGACAAAGCTCAAAAATATTATCTGTAGAAAAATTATTTTAGGTTATCTTTTATTTCCTCAGTTCTTCCAAGTACCTTTTATTAAATACCGTTAATCTTAGATTGTTAAAAAATATATTGTCAGGATAACCTTTCATTAGAAGATAATCTGCCAAAGCATTTGTCATCATCAAAGAGTTTCCATAAGAATAAGAGACTGTGAGGTGGCAAAGACATATTTACCAAGTGGCTAAAACCTGAAAGAGTATGTAATATTTATGCATTTATTCATCTTGATAAGAATAGACTAAGCAATTGGATGCTAATGTCATTATGTCTTTTGCAGAATCAACTGAATTATCATCAGATCTGCTTTTATTGTAGGGAAATTTATTTTACATACAACAGTAGAGATGTAGCAGAATTATTTGAGGTGTTGTAGAAATGTCTGGAGTAGAACCCTGTCAGTTTGAACCATAATATTCTGAGAATCAACCGTGAAGATGTGGAACCAAGGATGATGACAGCTTAGGCCAGACAGAGAAAGGGTAAAAGAGAGAATTAATTAATAAAAAAAAGAGGAACATAAGATGACCCAAGAGAGATGGTGTGATTTTGAATCTATAATGTGAAGGGGGAACTTTTGGGGTGGAGGTTACCAAAAATACTTGCCAGATCAATTTCAAATGGATATGAAAATTAAAATCAAATACCAAAGACTTTCAGCAAATTAATAAGAACTGCAACACAAATATTATCATCAAATCTTGCATAGCATATTTTTAAGGCTCATACAAATTGTATGCTTTATTTTTTTCAGTCGTTATAAAAAAAAAAATGAAAAATCAGTGGTATTGATCAGAAAAAAACATACACATGTGGAGTGGTAACCAAATGTGTTTACCGATTCAAAATGGTCAATACATATCTACAATTATTATTGGTGTACTATAACTGGTGGGATATAATAATTATTAATTAAACAACAATATGATAAGATGCTTTGTTTATTAGATTTGTATTGATTCCATCTCTACTCCCTTTAGTAACTATTTTAATGTCAAAGATACAATCTGTTCATTACTTCCGAATTGATATTAGCCATTACAATAACAACCCCTCAAATCATAAAATATTTGATTTTTAAATTGCCACAGCAAATTCTCACCTGTCCTCGACAAAGTTAGGGTGGTTCTGATTATAATAACCTTCTAGTTTAAGCTCGCATTTAGAGAAGGAATCGACCTAGTTGACAGCTGGAAAATGCAAGATCTCAGCCAAACCTTTATCTAAACCCCATAAATTCTGGACAATACCAGCAGTTGCACGTGTGACAGGATCTGTGAAGTCACTTCCAGGAGGAGACACAACACCAAAAATGGTGGTTGAACCCTTTCTCTCTGGGTTTCCCAGGCATTTCACTTGACCTGCTCTCTCATAGAAGGATGCGAGACGGCCTCCCACGTATGCAGGGAAGCCTGAATCAGAGGGCATCTCACCCAACCGATTTGAGACTTCTCGAAGAGCCTCAGCCCAACGAGAGGTAGAATCAGCCAACACTGATACACGTAGACCCATGTTACGGTGGTACTCAGCCATTGTGATTCCGGTATAAATGGAAGCTTCACGAGCAGCCACAGGCACCAAAGACAGTCGAAGAAGGAACCCAGCAACCTACCTGAACGACCTGCGATACTAGCGAAGTCAGGTCACGCCACGCCTACCTTATCTGCGAGCGACATCCACGCTAAGGGTATTACGTTTATAGCACAGCAGCAACGGTGCAGGTCCACTCCCCTGAAGCTGACTGATTAGTCATCCTAAGGGTCACCATAATAGCAACTCTTTCAACGAGACCTCACTCCCTCGAGGAGTCTGGCCAGCAGAAGTAAGGTCAGCTTGACCTGACTACTAGAGGAATTTGTCTCGAAAGAGACAGTGTTCGCAAGTCTTTGCCTGTCCATAAAAAAACTTCACACTTGACAACACTAAACACAGCCATAGAGTCCCAGAGATATACTGAGTATTAACGAACCCTGAGGCTATACGCTCTGAGGGACCCCTCAGTCTAGGGGTGTGAGCTCAGTATACTCTGGGTAAGGCACTCCTATCCCCCTGTCTATAGTTAGGGAATGGCATCTTCCGCCACACTCGAGCTCTGGGTAGGGGATAGGAATAGGTCCCTGTAAAGGCCAGCTTGACAGTAAGGGCTGACCATCTATATGACCGGCAGATATCAAGTTTCTGCTGGGGAGATTTGTAATCACCCTATCTGATTGTCAAGCATAGGCAGGATTTCCAAGTGTACTGTAACCAGACTACACCCCAGCCAAGACAGATATGTAGCTTAAGTGGAGACTGAAAAAGATGAAAACAAGATTTTCGATGACAATACCAAACGTTAGCTACTACAGCGGAAGGTATGTCACCCTGTCCTCTCCCCTGACGGGAACTAGATACACGCTAGATCTCAAGGGAGTAGACGAAAGCATATTGAACAAGGACCCCATCGAAATCGCCAACGAGATCGAAAGAACAACCAACAATGTCAAAGTAGAAAATGTTTATAGCATGACAAACTACATTAAAGTAAGGTTCAATGCGACCAGTAGCGCTAACAAAATAAAAGAAACAGGTTTCAGAATCTTCTCGTTTTCAATCACGCCCAGGCAGATCGAATTCGAAAGATTCGCAGCGATCAATCAATGTATGCACTGCTACGAATACACCCAAAATAAAAGTAGATGCCCAAATATAAACATCAAGTATTGTTCAGAGTGTAGAGAAACGGGACATATCTACACAGTGCAATAAGAATGAGAAAAAATGCCTCAGATGCGGTGGCAATCACCGGACCCTAGCAAATAAGTGCCCCATAAGACAAAAGATCATAAAAGAAACGGAAGAGAAGAGGAACGAAAAGGCTATGGTTAAAGAAAACAGAACATACAGTGCGGTACAAAGGCAGCAATAAATCAAACCTTAACAATAATAAACTCAATAAAAGAGGCCACACCTGCGCCACCACAACCTATAATACAACTGCCAAATAATGCGTCCCTCGAAATCCTTACCGTACCAAGTAACACCAATCTGACATGTCTTAAAGATCCTGGAAGCGACAATGATGAAGTAGCAAACAAAGGAGAGCAGGCCTTCCAGAGGTAAGACTGGAATCAGATGTTGACTCCGAGGGCATCCCAAGGGCCATTGTTCCCCCACAACCTCAATTCCACACAAGCAGGGAAGCTGCCTCATCTCAAGAGAGCTTAATGTCGCACTATCAAGCTCTAGCTCTAAATCAACATGATAGTGAAACCGAAGATATGGAAGAACAGGAATGAACAAGTAGCAACACACAACAACCACAACAGCTATCCTACTTGCCACCTGTTCAACCAACATACCTTACAACAAAGCAAAAGTCATCACCACAGATATCGAAAAAGCAGACAAAGCAGCTTGAAAGTAAGGTATCAGAAGAGGAAAATCAAACAACAAACAGCAGCTCTTCCATCAGAGCACGCAGCAAAAATGCTCCCAGACGGAACACCGTCAGAACCAAAAACAATCGGCCTCCGACTGTTCACCTACGATGCCCAAAAACACCAGCAAAGTAGCCGAAATTCTATTAGTGAGGAAATAAGAAAGGGGACAATTAAATACATGTACAGTAATCCTGCATACCACATGCCAGAGCAGGACATGAGAATCCTCAAAGATCTCTCGCAATAGCAATAAAAAGAGCCATAACACACAGAGTAATTGACGACTTCCAAGCAGAGTTCCTGGAAAATGAAATCGACACCAACGCAGGCCCAATCATAATGTCTACCGCTTATCTCCCGCCAAGAAGACCATACATGCCAGAGACCAACATTATGCGTCTATTACGAACTTTTTTATCTTTAACACCTCATATCTTCACAAATATATTACTTACATTGCCTATTTTTTGTACTGATGCAGAGAAATCTTTAATCTACATAAAATAATTGATTATATAATGATTATATTATATTTAAATGATAAGAATCATGTTTTTGGATTGTTTTACTCGTCTCCACACAAAATTACCTCGTCCCTCAGCCTTGTGTTCTTAAGCCATTTCCACACATATCCACGTTCCCGGAATTCCGGTTACTAATCATTGTTTATATTACCTAATGTGTGTGCCAATGTCCCAGTATCAATTGACCCATAATTAGTCGTAGAAGTCATTAAGGATAACCTGTTGAAGCATCATGGGCAGAGGAAAAGACTTGAGTCAGGCTGATTTTTCAGCAATCGAAATTTATCTACAAGAAACATCCCTCGACTGTAAAGAAATCGCTCATAAAGTTGGTGTATCATTATCTAGTGTGTACAGAGTGAAAAGGAAGATTGAAAATATCGAAAATTACGAGCCAAAACGTGTTGGAAAGTGTGGAAGGAAATCCTGTACCACCCCAAGACAGGAGAGAATTCTCGTTGATATGGTAAGAAAAGACCGTTCAAAGTCGTCAAGACAACTAGCAGCTGACTTAGTGGACTATGATGTACAATGTACATACACCCTCAGCTGTTAGAAAAAAAGCTTAATAAGCTGGGTTACTGCCCAGAATAACCAGAGTGCCAAGACTAACCGAGGCCATGAGGAAGAAAAGGCTGGCTTGGGCCAAGGCACAGCCACTGGACATCTGATGACTGGGAAAATATGCATTAAATTTTGCTGAATTCCGTTGTTTTTCAAGACAAATTAATTAAAATAGCTATTTTTCTAAATAAAATAGCGAATATTTCATGTTTGATTCAAGATGCTGCATCTAAATTGAAAAAAATGTCTTGTTTGATGAAACCCACTTGAAGACTGGGGTTTACAAAGCTGTAATGTAAGTTTGAGTGAAAAAAATCAATTAATTTGTTTTGTTTGCATCCAGGTATGTTTCTCTGATGAATCAATGATGGAAATACTGAGTGATAGGCGAAAATTCGTGAGGAGGACGTCAAAAGAGAAGGACCACCCTGACTGTCAGAAGACTGCAGTCAAGTTCCCTTCCAAAGTCATGGTTTGGTCCATCATATCTGCACAAGGTACAGGTCGTTTAGAGATCGTGGATGGCGCTCTGAATCAAGACGGATACCTTAAGATAATAAATAAACGCCTGGTACCCCAATTTCGTGAATGGTTTCCTGACAATAACGGAATATTCATGCATGACTGGGCCCCATGTCACACAGCCAGAAGAGTTTCTAGTCATCTAAAAGATCTTAACATCAAAGTGCTTGACTGGCCTAGAAATAGCTCAGATATGAATCCTATTGAATGTTTATGGAAAAACTTAAAAGATGAAGTCAGCAAAATTGAATGTACCAACAGAGTACAGCTCATCCAGCGGTTGATAGAGGTTTGGCACAGAAATCCAGATATCAGGAACAAAGCACAAGACTACATTAGAAGCAGTTATTAGAGCCAAAATACTGAGATGATATATGTATAAAGGAAAAACAATAAAACATATTTACTGTCTAAAAATTTCTTTCTGTCAATAAAAATGTGAATAAATCAGTTGAATGGCCAGAAGTGTCTATTAATTTTCCCAGTACTGTACATACTAGGAGATCTCAATGCTCGTCACAGAATCCTAGGCAACAACGATAACTATCAGGTGGGCAACAGACTTGCAAGCTATGACAACCATGGGCAAGTGATTATAATTGGACCACAATTCCCGACTTTCATCACTAACATCTGCTTTAACCCCCAACATAGTCATCACCAACAAATATGGCACCCTGAGCACGCATACAACGCCAGGCGACGCAACCACAAGTGATCACCTCCCAATTCAGCTCACGCTCTCAACATCCCCAATTATGATACAATCGCCATCACAATCGAACTACAGGAATGCTGACTGGGAAATGTATCAAAATATCCTCAGTAACACCCCCACACCACAACTGCAAAACAAACATCATAAAGAAATAGACTCGGCAACGGCGTCCTGGATCGAAGAAGTAAAACCTGCAAAAGAACGGAGCATCCCTCTAAAACAATACAGAACAATACCGCATCACCAAACAAATGCAAAAGAGAATACCACAGTCTGAAGCTACAGGCCAAAAGACATGGCTGGAGTGAAAACAGAAGACAGTACAGACTTACAGTCAACAGAGAACAGTCCAGACAACTATTGCGACAAAAATGGGAAAGACTTTCTGGAGAACTGTCAACGCACACCAGAGACCCTGCAACATTTTGGAGGAAGTTGCACAAGTTGATGGGAAACAGCAACACCCACTGCCCACACATGTACGACCCGCAAAATAACAAAATCTTCGATGTTGCAAGCAGAGAAAAACTCCATAACAAATACTGGACTCAAGCATTTAAAATAACATATGACGAAACAGTTCAGCTCGCAATTCGAAGAAATCATTCTAAGAGACCTTGCACGATTTCCTAACAAACTGGTGCCATATCAAAATATAAATATTAACAGACTGCCAGGTGACAATCACCTGTCAACTGCAATAACAGAAAATGATGTTAAACCTGCCATAACGAAAATGAAAAACAAACCACCTAGAAAGAGCAAGATAAACAAAATAGATCTCACTCACCTCCCAAATAATATGATCACTAAACTGACCAACATATTCAATGCCAGCCTCGCATCTGGATACTTTCCAAATATCTTCAAGAAAGCAGTAATATGTCTTATTCCAAAACCAGGGAAACCAGCAAACAGAGTGGAAAACTTCCGACCAATTTCACTCCTCGAAATCCCTGGGAAATTATTGGAAAAGATAATAAACCAGCGGCTTCTTGAATATATGGCAGACAGAAACACCCTCAATGAAAACCAATACGGTTTTAGAAAAAAGAGAGGAACAACAGCTGCAATAGCAGTTGCATATGTACAAATAGCAAATGTGCTAGCTGGCCAACAACAATGTAACATTATACTGAGGGATGTTTCAAAAAATTTCGACAAAGACTGGCACGATGGGCTAGGACACCGTCTAATAGATATATAGTTACTGGACACCATAACAAAAACTCTCAGCAGCTTCCTAACTGGAAGATCAGCTTAGATCAGGCTCGGAGATTAATTCGGAGAGCCGATAAGCCTACTGAGTGGAGTTCCCCAGGGGAGTGTACTATCTCCATCGTTTTACATTATATATATATATATATATTGTTACGCCGGCCGCCTCGTCTATCTGCCACCAACACGAGGCAGGCTAGGCAGACGGTGTGCTAACAATAGGGTCGTGAACACAGAACAGCTCCAAGAGGCACCGAACACCACAGCGTCCCAGAACACCACGAGGGGCCACACCACGTGGCAAGGCAGGGCACGAATTAAACACCCAATAACAGTCTTTCCTTTATTTACACTAGTTCTCTACCCGTACACTTTCTATAGGCACAATACTGGGGGGAAACCAGCACATCACACTGCACAATACAGCTTATAACAGGGCAACACAAAGTATATCAGGTCACAAGGGTCACACGCGAGGTCTTCCCAGGGGCAGCAGCTAACTGTGTCTGTCCTGGCCTCGTTCCTTCCGCGCCTCTTGCCCAGACATTGCGTCATGTTTGTCCAGCTTACATCATTTTATTAGTAACACATGTTTGGCACAGAGACAAAGACTCACTGGCGTAGCACTATCCCCCCCTATCAAGCAGACGACCCGTCTGCTCTGACATACCTAAACATGAAATAAACAACAGGAAACATAAAGAAAATCATTCCTCAAAAACAAATAAAATTCTTTCAAAACAAAAGAAAACGTAATGGTAATTAGTTCTCAGAAACAACATAAAAATCTTTCATCCAGCGCGGCTTTCTTCGCTCTCGCCGCGGTTGCCGCGGTGGTGTGGGAAGCGGTTCTGTCGCATCGCCCTCACCGTCCAAATGCTCGTCCTCATCTCGGTCAGCATCTGTCACGTCCTCATCCTTGGCTCCAACAAGACTCCACCCGACTGCTATTCCGTCAGCCAGCTGCAGGTTTTCAATGGGCTCCACCATGCTTTCCACTCCATGCATCTCTCTCGACAGTTGACACTGGATCCTAGACTGTCCTGGGGGAAAGGTGCAGTCGCTCAGCCGTAACTACCTCTGCACAGCCAACCTTCGGAAGCAAGGACACATCATCACCGTGCATCCTCATCAGCTTCCGTCCAAGGTCGACACACGCCTTACTCTGCGTCAGGTAGTCAAGGCCCAGCAAGCATGGCTCGTCCGATCGGCGACATACATCAGCAGCCGCTGCACCGCGCTGCCCACGCCGATACGAGCCTCCACTTGCCCCTTGAGCTGCACACAATGCCCCATGACACCACACAGTCTCTGTGGTGCGTCTGAAGGCGCGTAGTGGCCAACATATCAGGCCGCACTAGGGTCTTCTCAGCCCCAGTGTCCACTGTCAGGCGGCATGGCTTCCCATCCACAGAGCCCTCCACCTGCATCGTGCTGGTTGTTCGACGGCAGCTTACACAAGTCGGGGTCCAGGAACCGAGGACGGCTGGGTTTCGGCCCCCTTCTCCAGCCTGTCCGAGTTTTCCGCATGTACCACTTCCTTAGCCTTAGGACAGGCACTGCGTCTGTGCCCTTCTTCGCCACAGCCCCAACACGAGCCGTGGAATCTGTACGGGCTCACCCTCCTCGACACTGCCTTTATTTTCACTTTCCAGCCCCAGAGATCACGACGGTTCTGGGCGGCCGGCTCTAGGCCACTGGTTCCCTTCAGGAAGGCCTCGAACTCCAAGGCCCTCGCCAGCGCCACCTGCAGGTCCTCAGGGTGTGCCTGCTTGACGTAGATTTGCAGCTGCTGGTCTTTCAAAGCGTCAACGAAGAAATCACGGGTCAGTACCACTATCATTTCTTCCGGAGCCGCAGGGTACGACCTCCTTACCAGCGCCTCCACGTCCTGCGCCAGCTGGGACAGCGTCTCGCCACGCTCACGAGTCCGCTTCTTCAAGCGGGCCCGATATACCTCGGCCTGGTGATGATGCCCGAAACGGCGTTTCAAAGCCTCAGCCACGCTGGTGTACGAGGCATGTTGGGATGACGGCAGATGCCCCAACATTTCCACCGCGGGGCCCCTTAGCGCTGTTACCAGCTGCAGTGCCTTCTCTTCCTGGCTCCAGGCCTGGACAGATGCCAGCATTTCAAATTGGGCGACATACGCCTCCCAAGCCACCTTCCCGTCGTACTCAGCTGGCTTACGCCTCACAGAATGTCTGGAGGCCGAGGAGCTGCGGGGTGGAGAACGCGTGCCGTGAACTAACACGCCCGGAGGGGAGGGAGGGGGTGAGGGAGGCAACGAGGCAGGTTGACCGGGTCCGAGTTTGCCGAGTTTGCCGCCACCAAGGGAGCGGTTCCGATGGGTCCCCAGCCTCCTGCAGCGGCCACCGGCTCCGACACGACGCTGCGAGGCCCGGGGGTTTCCTGCCGCAGACCCCAGTAAATCTGACACTCTGGCATCTGTTGCCAGAACCTCGTCTGCCTTCTCCGCGTGCGACGTTGCTACCTAGTGGCGCCGCCTTTCTGCTTTCACCTCCTCCCTCAGGCCCTGAACCTCGCCTTTCAGAGTCTGCACCTCCTCCAGCAGTTCACTCTTCACGTTGTCGGTGTATCAAGCTGGAGTTTCCATCTTCACAGATGCGATTGCCCTTGCAGCACTAACAAGATGGCAGAACTGTTCCTCTGCCTTCCTTGCCTGCATCTCGACGAGATGCTGTGCCTGCTCCTCTGCTTCTGCCGCATCTCGACGAGATGCTGCGCCTGCTCCTCTGCTTTCCTTGCCTGCATCTCGACTAGGTGCTGCGCCTGCTCGTGTGCCCTTTGTTCCTGCTCACGAGCCCTTTGTGCCATTTCCTCCCTCATACCGGCCAGCATGGCAGTGATCAGGTCCATCTGGCTCGAGCCACCACCTCCTGTGCCTGCCTCCTCTCCCTTCGCGATGCCGCCACATCTTTGACGCCATGATAAATCGGTGTGTCTCTCTGTTCAATTATCACAGATCCCACTTCTGACACCAATGTTACGCCGGCCGCCTCTCCTATCTGCCACCAACACGAGGCAGGCTAGGTAGACGGCGTGCTAACCACAGGGTTGTGAACACAGAACAGCTCCAAGAGGCACAGAACACCACAGCGTCCCAGAACACCACGAGGGGCCACACCACGGCAAGGCAGGGCACGAAATAAACACACCATAACAGTCTTTCCTTTATTTACACTAGTTAGTTACCCGTACACTTTAACATAGGCACAATACAGGGGGAAACCAGCACATCACACTGCACAATACAGCTTACAATAGGGCAACAAAGTATATCAGGTCACAAGGGGCACACGCGAGGTCTTCCCAGGGGCAGCAGTTAACTGCGTCTGTCCTGGCCTCGTTCCTTCCGCGCCTCTTGCCCAGACATTGCGTCATGTTTGTCCAGCTTGCATCATTTTATTAGTAACACATATTTCGCACAGAGACAAAGACCCACTGGCGTAGCAATATCAAACCTGCCACCAACAACTCACCATCATAACTATGTATCTTCTGCCGACGATATCACTCAATTAGTAACGCATCCAAGCAAATAAAAAATAATCATGCCACTGCAAACTCAAAACACCATCAGAGACATCAACGAGTTTGAGAATCGCTGGAAGATCAAAACACCACCAAATTCGAAATGATCGCAGCTGCCAAACTATCGCCTCTGCCAATAACGATTAACAACACAGAAATACCATTCACGCAAAAAGGAAAGATGCTCGATGTAAAGGGTTTCATCTGGTGATAAAATGTTGGTGGTGGTTTCACATCAATCGTTGTTTCAGTCACCGACTGATCATTTGCTTGTTTGTGTTGGTGTGTCTGTGTGAATTCCTTTTGCTTTCCCGCCACCAAAGCGATGTTGGTGCCCTTCTCAACATGGACCGTCACTTAGGTCTTCTCGCCTATTCACACTCATGTGAGTATATTGTAATTTATTAAATGTTCTCTCCTGATACGCTTAAAATGTTCAAATGTGTTTATTGTGAAATTATGGAAAATAGAATAGCCAGTTTATTTACATTGTCATTTTTTCAGCTTCCATAGGTGAATGCTGACTTAATCTGTAAATCTACTTGTCTGACATTGCTGTTATAATTGACCAGAGTTGTACTCTGGCGCCACAACCTCTGGTGCCACTACTTCCGGCGTCACAACCTGAATGCCGCCTGCTTCTCGCCGCACAAGACTACCATATTTATATTTTTGTTTTTGTTGCAGTTGTAAATAAGTGTAAATATATGTGGTTTGGATATGACCAAGTTTCCTTTTTAACCTCGAGTGGCTTAATCATTCGAAGGATCATAAGTGGGAAAAAAACAAGAGGCCTAAAAGACCTTGATCAAATAACAAAACCCCTGACACTCGGCCTCAGAATCACCAACAATGGGATCATAACTCGTGTGAAGGAGAGGGTGAAAATGGCCAAAACAACTGCAAAAGTGTAAAAGATTTAGCGGCTGCACTGAAAGAATCAAACTTCAACTGTATAAGTCCCTAATAAGGCCCATTATGGAATCCCCTCCAGTTCCAATGAATACTTTCTCAAACACAAATGCTAACTCTTCAAGTAGTCCAAAAATAAAGCCCTCATATGGGCATCAGGGGCACAATACCCAAATATACCTTCGGCTGCAATGTTGCATACACACTACAACATCCCTCCCATGAATGTAAGAATTCATACTCTTGCAAAAAGAGTATGGGAGAAGCTACAGAGTGCCAAAGATAACTATACAAACATCACAAATAACAACCTTGGCACAAATAATCACTCCTGGTTTCCACGTAGCATACCACAGGAACCACCACTGCTTTTTAGCTACAGGAATCAGAAGCATGACGAAAACGATGCTCTAGACGATCCTGCGTAGACCGAACAAAACCTGATAAAGAAAGTAAACATTAACAAACAAGTCCATAATGATAACAATGATCCTACGCAAACGACGAACCTGAAAAGAAAAAGAAAACAAAACAAAAATCTTCACTTCACTTCTCGCAACCGACGCCACGATCTCCTTTGGCTCTTGTGAGGAAACCGAGACGGAGGACAGAGAAGTGCGTGACGACTGACTATCTCTAAGGAACTCTGGTGTTGGGTATAAGTATGAGAAGAACTTAGACGTTTATGGCAACTTAACTTATGTATGGCAACATACATTTACTAAATACATAAAACTGGAAGGATGGCAGAAAAATAACAAAAAGCGAAACAAACACAGCGAGGGGCGTGCCATAGAGAAAAAGAACTCCAAGAGGCAAGAGGGAGAGCATTTCACACTGTTAAACTCGGACTGATTTCCTTTTCTTTAGCTAGCTTCTCCAAACTTTTTCCTTCTTTCAACATGTTACCATGTCTTTCTGATTTCGTTTGTTCGTCCGTTCGGCCAGTCATATTGGAGGTATTAGATACCAATGAACATTTGTGCACTTCATTGTGGACTCCTTGACATTCACTTCCATCATCAGTTGAGGGAAATCTTTCAGTACCTGTGAAGGGATAAGGTAAGAGGAGGTAAAACGGAAACTTTAAAGCGAAGAGCAACTGAAGTATAGTACAAACATCTTAGCTTAAATAATTCATTATTTAGTCTGGATTCAGTATAACTAACTTTTATTTATCTCTGCCATTTCATGACTACGCTCACCACAACCAACATAAACAACAGCGTCAGAACAGAGGTATTTAGCAATAGCTTGTGAGATACAAGTCTTGCCGCAACCAAAACCACCAGCAATAGTAGTGGTTCCTCCCTCCATACAAGGCATCAACGTATCCAGGATTCTCTGACCAGCAAAGTAAGGTTTCTTTGTCCAGAGATTCGCACATACTGAATGTGGTTTTCTAACTGTCCATACCTGTGATGAGGAAAATACAGTCATCTCAATATAAGAACCTCTTCAGAAATATGAAGCCACAAGATGGCAAACTATTTCCATATGTGGGGGAATACATTATTTGTTTGTATTCTCCAAACTAATCACTATAAATAAACCAAATCTTAAACCAAATATCTGTGACGACCACTCACCTCAAACAAATATATCACAATCTAAAATTTCCCCGAATTACATTAGCTTTGATTTACCAAGGCTTGCCTGCAGCATAGAGTAATTGTGAGTCTTTTACTTAAATTCTACTTCCATGACAGATTCATCAATAGTTTAGTTACCAGCAGGAGCTTTGTATGTCACTTTACCTCTCCGCCAGTGATGTAAGATCCAACGTGTATGGAGGAAAATGTATGTTAGAATAATTAAAGATTATGATAGAATAAGGATGCTTATAACTTTATATTTACTATATATACCTCAAAAGAATACCTCATGTTTAATTTAGTTACCCCATAAAATGAACGGCAATATCTAAAGTGTAATTTAAACAACCTCTTCTCTCCACGGACCAGAATACACGCTTGTACGCAATAGCTGTGTTCCTCAGATCCCCACATCAATTATCTGTACATTGGCAATCAAACTTCCTTAATATACGCATAGAAGATGACATCTTCCACCACCTCAACAGGTTATGGGCCCAGAATTAAGGAATTTGATGGTAATGCAGATAATTATGATTTGTGGGAAGAAAAATTCACAGGGGTCTCCGAGTTCTGAAACTTCATCTTGCTTTTGATAAGTATGCTTGCAAACGCTCAAATGATTATGATTTGGAAGAGGCCAAGGAAACAATCTAAGCCCACTTAACAGGTTGCTTTGACAGAACGTCACTTGGCATGATAAGGCGTAAAGCGAGGGGAGATGGCGTGAAAATATTGACATTGCTACGAAAACACTACCTAAGAGAAAAACAAAACAGATTGTTTGCTCTATGGAGATCATTCACAAACAAAAGGATAGATGATGATAGTGTTTCAGCATATCTTATGTCTACAGATGAGACAGTAGTAGCTTCTCTCAGGGAAATAAATGAGCACATTACTAATGGTCTCATAGTAGTACGGACACTGGATGGACTTCCAAAGAAGTTCGGAAATGTTGTTGATTAGCTAACCAGCGTAATCCTCCATACCAATACAGTGAATTAAAGATAGTATTGTTAAGTTAACAGGATCGTCTGAAGGATACTTATAGCACAGAAAGTGTCATGACTGTCAACAACAACAGTACAGTGAAACAGAAGAAATGTTTAAAGTGTGGTGAACTAGGCCATTTTGCATCAAAACGAAAGTGGTGTGACTCTCATAAATCTAGAACTCACAGTAACAGTGAATGTAGAGTGAAGAACCCTATGAGGAGTAGTAATTCAATAAACTCAGCAAATGACACAAGTGAAGAACAAAATCAGGAGTATTCTTTTCATGTAATACACTCATCAAGGTTTTGTACTGTTGAGGAGACCAACAGTGAGCTATGTGACTTTGGAAAACAAAATGTAGCTAGTTTAGAAGCAGAAGAAGACTTCTTAATGATTGACAGTGGCTGCACTTCACATATTGAGAAAACTGAACCAAAGTGACTTCCTTAATATACGCATAGAAGATGACATCTTCCACCACGTCAACAATATGGTATCAATACATCTTTTCAGTTTCAATTTAGTAAGGGGAAGAATGCAAAAGCACCTATTTTATCCTCTTTTTACTATGTGCTGAAATAATATGACAAGTTTTTTAGAAAGTAAAATATTGAAAACCCGATTAAACACATTCTAGATCCTACTAACCTGCACGGTTGACGACGGGGAGAACTGCCAGCCTTTGCTATGAGGCAGAGGGGAATTTGACACACCTTTTGGGATGTACATGGACTTCGTGAGATTCCATATTTCACTTAAAAGTCGCTGTATGTCATCAAAGATGTTATCCAGAAGGCCAGGTCCCAATTCCAAAGAGAGGGTCTTTCCGGTCTTGTGCACGGGATCACCAACAGTCAAGCCTGAAGTGTCCTCATATACCAGCAAAACTGGTAAGTTCAGGGTCATAATAGTGGTGTTTAAGCTCCCTGCAAGAAGGGGAAGGGAAGAGGGGAGGAGGGAGACGGAGGGTAAAAGGGGAGAGTGGAGGAGGAGGTGGAAGACGGAGTCTTCCATCCGCTTCGCAATCACGACTTTGAAAAGAAAAAAAAACAGATATTGAGAAAAAAAAAAGGGAGGAGAAAGAGAGAGAGAACTATGCATTAGCTACTTCTCGTTTTTGCATAGTGAATAATGAAACGTAGCATGGACTGTAAATAAACATTCTTTATAAATCCAGATGGATCCATCATTCTCAGAACAGAGAAAATTGTGTAGAATAGAAAACTATTCACATTATCCAATGCAATTATTTCATGTCTATGTTATGTCCCCAAACTTATTCCTCTCCCAGAACAATGAGAAGAAATCACTCAAGCCGGCCATTGATCCTTCCTGTAAAAATAAGAAATATAAATTAATATCATAAACTAAAGGACGGATTCATAAAACACTTGATTCCACAGTTAGAATCACCATGGTCTGTTGTTATATAAATGCATGAGTATTTGAACCTTTACTGCCAAGCATTTCCAAACAACGGAGGATCTAAATAAAATAACCAAATTAACGGCCAAGATAATTTAGGCCAATGCTCTTTCCTTCCTTTCTGTCAGTCAAAGCTACTTATCTCAATCACCAGAAAAAAATGTAATTCAAGATTAAAAGAGATAACGCTGTATTATGCTTGTGATATCGATCATAACCTTTCGTATCATTAATGTAATTCATGGGCACCATACTCCTAAGGAAATCGAAAATCGATTCTGAGTTCATTACTTGGGGCAGTTTGATTTTTGCGACTCGTCTTTTATTATTATAATCATTAAAGAGCCCTGGCACATGTGGGACGCCACCATTGGCCACTATCCTCAATTTAGATATATTATTGTATTGTAGAAACAAATTAATAAAAAGGAAACTCTCAATATTTGTTTGTCTCAATAAAACTGGCCCTTTTTTATTCGACTTCCAACGACAGGTAGGAAGAGAAAGACGAAACTTTCTATATAAGAAAAGTGCACAAAAGTAGTCGTTCATACATAGTATATGGTAATTTTCTCCAAAACCCAACGAATAAAAAAAAAAAAAAAATCGCAATATATTTTCTCAGTCAAGAATCATGTTTGTTTAGGAACCACTAATATATCACCATTACATGCAGCCAAAGAAATGTCGCCCTTAATAAGGATGGGTGTAATTTCTATTTCAGAAAATAAATAGCTTCCTTTTTTTCTAGATGGCTATTGAAACATCTTTACCCAACGAAGTTTCACGTAAAATATAATGTAATTACATAAAGCATTATATTCACATGTATTTATTTTTTTATTTATATTCACATGTATTTATTTATTTATTTATATTCACATGTATTTGTTTTTTATTTATATTCACATGTATTTATTTTTTATTTATATTCACATGTATTTATTTATTTATTTATATTCACATGTATTTATTTATTTATTTATGTTCACATGTATTTATTTATTTATTTATTTATATTCACATGTATTTATTTATTTATTTATTTATATTCACATGTATTTATTTATTTATATTCACATGTATTTATTCATTTATTTATTTATATTCACATGTATTTATTTATTTATTTATATTAACATGTATTTATTTATTTATCTATTTATATTCACATGTATTTATTTATTTATTTATTTATATTCACATGTATTTAATTATTTATTTATTTATATTCACATGTATTTATTTATTTATTTATATTCACATGTATTTATTTATTTATTTATATTCACATGTATTTATTTATTTATCTATTTATTTATATTCACATGTATTTATTTATTTATTTATTTATATTCACATGTATTTATTTATTTATTTATTTATTTATATTCACATGTATTTGTTTATTTATTTATTTATTTATTTATATTCACATGTATTTATTTATCTATTTATTTATATTCACATGTATTTATTTATTTATTTATTTATTTATATTCACATGTATTTATTTA
>BOPN01000728.1:362141-369641 GCA_017312705.2 Penaeus japonicus | reverse complement strand
ATAAATATATATATAAATATATACATATATATATTAGACAGATAGATAGATACCTGTATAAGGTTCCTATATTTACATATATAAAGAGTTCAGTATCACAAGAAAAGGTCATAAAACCCATTTTTGTCATATTTAATTAAATCAAATTGTCATAATGTTCTTTTACATCAACAAAAATAACTATCAAATCAATTAGCATCTGGTCATCAATGGCAATTTCCATAAAAAAATATATATTGTAGGATTTTAATGAAAGAATACATCTTAACTTCCCTCCCTCTTCCTTTATTCACAATATACTTGGGTAAATTAATATACACAATTTTCTACCTACACTCTGGAATGTCTTCGCGAATGTCAGAACTCTCATAAATTATTTGTGCCTAGATTGTACACTACATAGCCGAGTATCTTTTCAGGCACTAATAACTACTACACAACATTCATTTTACAAACAATTAACATCCAGTCCCAACAAAAGTCATAACAGACTCTTTTCAAAGTAAAACTTGAAAAAGAGAGCTTAGCATATACACAAATTAACTTATCTTAATAACAATCTCTCCTTTCAACTGTACAAAAAGTTAACCCTCCAAGGTTCTTTTGAATACTACATCTAGGTGAAATTTACATAAAAGCCCATTCAACACTTACAAAATGGGCTAGCACAACACCTGAAAGCCTCGACATGAAATACTGAGGCGGCATTATTGACACATATAATCAACTCACCTACGTCTCTCTGCTGTCTCCTGTTAGCATTCCTAACCTCTTATATCCTCCTAATTGCTAACATTATTGTTTTCGGTTCAGTATTATCTTTGATTTACTGAGATCTCTAAAACAACTGGATTTAAGCTATACAACATGTAAACAGGTAAGAGATGGAGATGATTCCTTCATGATGTTTGAGAGTACAATGCCGCAGAGAAATAACTGTGCTTAATCTTCCAGGTTCCTGAAAGCTTGCTGAATGTTCTCATAAATTTCATCAAAGTCTTTCTTGACCTTGGCCTCTCCTTCCTTGAATGTGTCCTTGAACTTCATGGATGAAAGCTCATACAAGATGGTGCCCATTGAATCTCGGATGATCTGCCACGTGACCTGTCAGGTGAGAAAGAGAAAATTGAATTAAGACACATGTAATGTATGTTATACAGACATTAATACTGATAAATGATCAGAGGATGATAGTAAATGTTTTGCACATTCATCACTGACCTTATTGTCACTCTGGGCTGTGCGGTTCACAATCTGTCGAGACATGTCATAGAATGCAATGATGTTCCTCATCATTCCCACAGTCTTGTAGAATGGACAGAAACGATCATAAGGAGTGTAAGAGTTCTGCTGCAAGAAATCATCCTTGATGATACGAGCCACCTCCAGGGTAATCTTGTCAGTATCAGAGAGAGAAGCTTTGCCGACAAGCTGTACAATTTCGGCCAAATCATCTTCCTCCTGAAGAATCTCCTTCACTTTGGTCCTAAAATTCAAAATAATATAACCATAAACTCCTTACTCAAGCTATTTTGTACAATGTTGTAATCATTTCAATATGGTGTTCATTATCAAGATACAAGAACAAGCCTCTTGAACAGATTAATTTCAAATTAGTGTTATTCTCACCTGTATGTGATGAACTCAGGGTAGTTGCAATCGTAATGCTCTTCTAGTGCACGCATGTACTTGGAGTAGGACTGGAGCCAGTTGACAGAGGGGAAATGTTTGCGCTGAGCCAATTTCTTGTCCAAACCCCAGAACACCTGTACAATACCAAGAGTAGCAGATGTGACAGGATCTGAGAAGTCACCACCAGGAGGAGAGACAGCACCAACAATGGTGACTGAACCCTCTCTCTCTGGGTTACCCAGGCACTTGGTTCGGCCGGCTCGTTCATAGAAGGAAGCCAGACGAGCACCCAGGTAGGCAGGGTAGCCTGAATCGGCAGGCATCTCAGCCAATCGACCCGAGATTTCTCGAAGAGCCTCGGCCCAACGGGATGTAGAATCAGCCATCATGGATACATGGAGACCCATGTCACGGAAGTATTCAGACAGCGTGATTCCAGTGTAGATGGAAGCTTCTCGGGCAGCCACAGGCATGTTGGAGGTGTTGGCTACCAATGAAGTACGCTTCATGATGGATTCCTTCCTACCATTCACTTCCAATTCCAGTTCAGGGAAATCTCTCAGTACCTATGACAGAATAACAGGATTAGAAAAGGTAGAGAAAAACTAATCTAAATATGAATGGTAAATATTTTGAACATTATCATGTTTTATACAAACAACCTGCTTCACTATTACTTACCTCAGCCATCTCGTTACCACGCTCTCCACAACCAACATAGATAATGACATTGGAGTTGGAATACTTGGAAAGGGCCTGTGAGATACAGGTCTTGCCACAACCAAAAGCACCAGGAATAGCAGTGGTTCCTCCCTGTACACAAGGGAACAAGGCATCCAAGACTCTCTGTCCAGTTAGGAGAGGATGATTTGCATGGAGCTTCTCACTCACTGGACGTGGCTGTCTTACTGGCCACACCTGAGAAAAAATAAAACAAGTTATTTAGATGATAATCATTCACCATAATATTACTTAAAAGTAAAAAAATACAATATATTTGAAATATCAAACTGTTCTATAGTTGTCTTTTTTTCTCTCTGGTTGCTACCTCAAAGAAACTTTTTTCCCAGCATTTCATCTAAATATACAGTCGCTGATTTAACATTCCCATCCGTTCCCGAGCCATACCTGCATCATGGAGTACTTGTGCTTCTCTCCGTCAAACTCCACCTCCAGCACAGTTTCATCCACGGTGTAGTTACCAGCTGGAGCCATGTATGTCACGGTACCACGGGCCTTCGGGGGCAGCATGATCCTGTGGTTGATGATAGAGTTCTCGGGCACAATGCCAAAGAGATCACCACCAGTGATGTGAGACCCCACCTGCAAAAAATAATTTATTTTAGAAATATACAAATTTTCCTGCCTTTCTAACTTTAAGCTCTTCTGGAATATTTCCACAAAGACAGAAAATGTCCTATCATGTCATGAAGTTTTACCATTTATAAACATTGTATGCTTGTATATAAATATTGTAGTTCCATTTGTATATACACATTTTTCTTAACCCATTCGTGCCGGTTGACATGCTGACCCGTTTTGTGTTTTTGCGTCAAACGCCGGGAACGAGATATGAGGGTAAGGCCAGCGCTCAGGGTGAGCGAGCAGGCAGCCCAGGCTCGCAGCTTGTGCGTCCAAGAATCTTGAGGCATTAGGCTTATGCATTCAAAAACCCTGGTATTGTGACCGTGCAAAGCTGGAACCAGAATGGCCCCGGCGTGAATGGGTTAACCCATTCACACTGGGACCATTCCGGCTTTGCGCGGTCGCAATACTGTGATTCTCGAACGCATAAACCTAACGCCTTGAGATTCTCGGGCGCACAAGCTGCGAGTCTGGGTTGCCCACTCATTCTACCCGAGCGCGCGGTTTCCCCTCATAGCTCGTCCAGGGCGTCTGACGCGAAAACCACAATACATGCTATCACGTCAACCGGTTCCAATGGGTTAAATTATGGCCTGTTCCAGGACTTGAACCTTTAACTTTCTCTATTCCTATACCAACCTTCACTGCTGGCTCAGGGTGGAATTCCCAGCTCTTGCTGCGAGTCAGAGCAGGAGTGGATATACCCTTGGGGATGTAAATTGACTCTGTGAGTTCACCAATCTCCTGCAGGGGTCGCTGAATTCCGTCATAGATGTTACCCATGATGCCAGGGCCCAGCTCTACAGAGAGGGGCTTCCCAGTCTTCAATACGGGATCGCCCACAGTCACACCTGAGGTGTCTTCGTAGACCTGAGAGATATTTATTACTGGATTAAAAATGCCTATTATAAAAAAAGGTATCCTTTAATAAACTTTTAACTGTAAAAAAAAAAAAAAACTTTTACATGTTAGATAAAGGTATGACTATTTTACTGCAAGTAACTGAGTAAACAAAAGGTCTGAAGAACATCATATCATTAATGATTACTATCCAAATCAGTAAAAACACAAGTCTATTAATTTAATACTCCATTAACATTTCATTCTTCAATCTGTATTTATATATCCTATTGTGTCTCACAACATAGCAGAAGAAAAATTAATGCTCTCATTCTCAGCCTACATACCTGAATGGTGGCTGTGTCACCCTCCAGCCTAATAATCTCTCCCACCAACTCCTGATGACCGACACGCACCAATTCGTACATAGCAGAGCCACTCATGTTCTTGGCAATTACGACTGGAATGCCATACAAAGAATTTCTTAGGTTTATTCAAGGAATGGAAAATGTGTTCTTTATATACCAATAATTTTGATGTGTTTACTACTGAATATTAACCCAATCCCGACGGGCCTGGCGAGAAGTGGCAACCCTCTACACCGGGCCTATGCAATATTGCACCGGGAACGTCACACTGGTGTGTTGCCCCGTCATCAGGCATTTAGCCGTGTCACACGGGTGTGACACATCATTGGGTTAATATAAAGAATTTTTTTTTTTTTTTAAATAAAAATTGCAGGCATGAGTAAATATGGAGAAATAACTTTATCTCAATACAAAAATCAAATTCACTGAAATTATTCTACAGCTTTACAGAACTCTGCCTCCTCCTTCAAACATCTTAAATTGATGATAAAGATATGTTTAAACTGAAATTACGTCTAACATTAGAAAAAAAAACGTACCAGGTCCAGAGACACCCCAGACCGATCCCAGGGCAGATTCCGAGTCAGCATCTTGTATTTTGGCCAACTTGGCCGCCCTATCCATTGCTCCAGCCTGGGGAGGGAAAAAATCATTAAACATAATCATAGACCACAGTATCGACAATTCAAATTCACCTGAATCAACTATTGTAACAATTACATGCTCATATAAACTATCTCCCATTTTCCTCTATTAGCAATACAATGATTTCAGATTTCTGCCAATGCTGGCTCTGCATGTGCTTTTCAAGGCAAGGCCTTTACAAGATTATTACAAGGCTTTTCTAATATGCTTGGAAATTATAATTCTATATCAGTGGATACATGTGTATGAGGGGAATGATGCACAATTTGAAACCAGTAACAAATATATGAATTTGTTATAAACAATACAAAATATAATTACATATCAAGCTTTCTGTACTAGATTGGGAATAGTAATATATTCTTTTCAATGTGATGTGCTAAAATTGTACTTTTTAATCTTTAGTAAGTGCACAACTGATAACGGATAGTTACACAATACAAAAATATATAATTTAACGGATGATGAACTTGCAACAGTGAGTTTCTATTTACTTATATGATGCAGGCACACAAGGTAAACCAGTATCTCTACAGTAAAATTTTCCTGTCTGTCTGAATGCTGTAGTTCTCATAAACCAGCTACTGCCAGGCATGCTCATTTTCCAGTAACATTAGAGGTAGTATGAATGCTTATGGATTTACAGATACTTTTTTTTTCTTATTTTGTATATATTCTATCAAAATTCTGGCTTCATAATCAGCATAAAGGCCTAACCTGATACCCTTACTAAAAACAATATTTCCAGTTTAATTCTCAAAGAAAAACCTAGCTTCCTTCCAATTGTCCTGTTATATGGTAATTCCCTCTTAACCCCTTCACTCCGAGCAGTAGAAAACGCTCCTCGCGCCGTATCCGAGCTGCCCGCGCGCGCCAAATTTTAAACGTCGCTACTGAATATGACAAGTTTTAAGCCAAAACCTCTACAAGTTTATAGCCAAAACCTCAACATAATCATCATGTGTTATATATCAAAATATGCATAGTTAACCTCTTCCCCCATATGCATGTGACAAGTTATTTACATGGGTTGGGAGGAAGATGGAAAGAGTGACCTTGGTGGGAGGCCTCACTCAGATAACCAAAGAAAACGATTGAAATAGTATGGTAAACTAATCATAATATGTTTTATATTTTTACATAATGTTCCATAAATAAATAATAAAATGATTGCTAGCAGGGCCCATCAATGCCTCCCCTGGTATAAGCAAATCCCACTCTTATGTAATAAATTATTAATAATGAAAGTCAAGTAATATATCGTATCATATCCGACCTCTATTCTGAAAGATCTCGTACAGTATCCGGAAGAAAGAAAACGCAATTCCACCAGAACTGAGCCATGACGCAGTATGCGCGTCCTCGGATTTGACGCGAGCGCTGCGATGACGCAGTATACGCGTCATCGTGTCGAAGGGGTTAATAATATGCATAAGGAATGCTCCAAGGAATGGTCCCCTAAGCCTTTTAACCTTTTCTAACTGATTCTCCAAAAGAACGGATAAGGTTTCTAATGAACTGAACCCATGGAGATAGAATTTAATAAAAGTCTCCCTAAGCTAACATACCATATTAACCCAATCCTGACGAGACCGGCAATAAGTGGAAACACCCTACGCCGGGCCTATGCACTACTGCATCGGGAACATCACACTGGTGTGTCGCCCCGTCATCGGGCATTTAGCCGTGTCACATGGATGTGACACACCATCATCAAAGGGTTAACCAGTGCTCTGGCTTACAGTGCATGGTTATACAGAAAGCCTGAGCACATGACAATAAAAAGGCAAGGGACTCTCTGGTTTACAAAGCATCATAGGAATTACCAGATAAAAGAGCTAAAGGGTCCCTAAGAATAATTCAAATTGGGGATACCACATCACCTCTAATTTTGATTAGTTGATTCTTTAAATAATTATCCACCTATGTGTTATCCTCAAGAAAATGAAGGTGAATTTGTATGTATAACAACCAAAATATTCAAAGACAAAATTCATATCTACTATTGCATCTAAATCTGATCTGAATAATTCTGATGTACATTTCCATCACATAACTTTATTTTCTATATTATAAACAATTTATTTTTTGCCTACTGTAAATCAGAGAGATGTAAATTGTGTGATTTTGTTATAATTTACTCACCCATATAACATCTGTACCTACTAGCAATGACGCAGAGAACTATAAATATCATTTACAAAAATATTCTGCCAGGATAGAGCCTAGAATGGTTCTTCCTGGACAATAATTCTCCAGGGTGTATATTCAATATATCCACTGTATCTCAATTAAGAGAACAAATGCACACATTTTAATCCATTGTGAACAGGGCGCCTAATGACCTAACTAGTCGTCAGGATGGGCAGCCTATGACACTAGTGGCACCGGGTAAAAATTAGAGGGACGGGAAAATTGCTTTCTCCGCCCTCTGAGCAGCGCAGACTAGCCCAAACAATATTTTTTCATAAATCCATCCTGAAATGTGGGTTTAGGCTGACTTTAGAGCCCTGTAGCTCTGGAGTTAGCACTATTACAGCCATAGTGCTTAATGACTGTCTGCGCACTTCAACTGTGAGCAGATCCCGATGTTGTGTCATGTATTCATTGACACCCATCTTTTAGGCCTAATTGGTCATGTATGCCATAA
>BOPN01000728.1:339641-357141 GCA_017312705.2 Penaeus japonicus | reverse complement strand
AGGGAAAGTAGTTTTTCGAGTTGGGTAGTTCTAAGGTTGTTCAGGGTCCATTATAAGTTTAAAAAATCAGCATATTAAATGTAAGATATAACTGTCCAGTCGAAAGCTTTTCCTTCGATAACATAATAAGGTACTTTTAAAAACTTATTGTGAGATATCTTTTAAATTACTCATTGGTGCTTCTAGTCGGCGAATTGGCATTGTTAGCCTCGTAGGAATAAGCGTGTTATAAATTCATTGCTATACCATTTAAAAATATATCTTATGAAATGGTTGCAAAGAAAACGGGAACTAGAGGGATGACTTTTATTTTTTTCAGGTATGTATAATACATGTAAAGGGAATTCACAGTGTAGTCTAATCTGCAATACTGTTCATTAGATTATTTTGTAGTTAGTGACCATGATATGTACATTATCTAGTAATAGAATGGGACTGAAACATGTAAGTACGACTAATTTTCAATTCCACCTTGACGGCACTTAAATTAACATTTTTTTTTCATTTTTGGTATTATATGTGGCACTGTGTATATTGTCATAGTTTTTATTACCTGTTTAATTTCTAAGGCATCGGCAATACTGGCGTGCATTGTTGCAGTAATATAAACAAATTGCAATTCTATTTGGCGTATTGGTGCACCCAAAGATATTTACTCTGCTTAGTAATTCAGATGAATATGGCACATTTTATTTTCCTAAAATGTTGAAAGTTGTTTTTATTTTTATAAATAACAGTAATGTAGTAAGCAATTGCAAAAATTATATGAATGTAAATGTGAAATGAATGCAAATACATATACATCAGGTACTCTTGATATCAGAATAATCATCACCTATACTGACAAATTTTTCATGATAAAAATCATCTTATAAAATTATATGAATTAATCAAAGAAAGATAACGAAAGAAAATGAGCATCAGGTAAATAAATATGGGGGCATAGGTGACAGCCAGACTAGGCAATACATACTCACATGCAGATATATAGATACATTTGCAGAAAGACCATATTTGTTATTATGGCAAGTGGTGTAAGAATATCTTGCTTATCATGGTTTAGCACTGTGCATTATATTAATTCTATTTGAGACTGAAAATATAGAGAAATATACTTGTACATGAGATACTTGCAAATTTAGCCAGGTTAGGTATGTTACTAGGTTTTGAAAATTCTGTATGTATTTGCATGTGTTTGTGCATATGATTGTGTGGAGTGATCTAACGCTAAGAGTTTGCCAGTGATTTTATAGCAGTAATTACCAATAAAGGATGTTGCAACTTTTCCTTATTATACAGAATATTTGTTTGAATATTCTGAGTGAAGTTCTGAGGTCTTGATAAACCAATTAGACTTGCAGGAGATACAAAAGTTCAGATTTAGAAAGTGTATGAAGGCAAAGCTTAGACAGTGGGAAAGGTGAAAGGGGATACAGATTTTAGACATAGTATCCTTGATTGGGATCAGAGTTCCTTTCAAAGCATGTTCTCGAGTACTTAGGGTAGATGTTGGTATATTTGCATATCATTAGGAAGATCTTGTTAGGGAGTAGGGGATTAGGGAAGAATGATTCATTGTGGTTTCATTTGGAACTAGAATTTATATATAATTCCTTGATAGCATTGGAATGAAATTGCCCTATCAGGTCTGAAAGGAAAATGTTGAAATCATATATAGTCAGTGACTAATGCGTTTAACAGAGGTACAAAATTGCTTGATTATAAAGAATGCTTGTACATTTTACATTGTACTAAAGGTCCACACAAGTAACAAAAATGGTAAAAACAAAAAGGAGGTTCACATAATAGACTTTAATGAACAGTTACAGTGGAAAGTGGATTGGAGTAGTTTGCACATGTGAAGCTCATGACACTTGATGTTTAAGTGTGAAGAATATATGTGTTTCACAAAATTTGTTTTTATAGATCCAATTGGGAATCCACATATTTTTTTTAACCATGTTTTTGTTGTGTAATGAATTTTCATTATCAGTGTATGGGTTTTGTTCCTGATATATGTTTTATATGTTGATAAAAAGTAAATTCTTTTTGATACAGTATCAGTAGTAGTGTCCATCTAACATTCAATTCTACACTATCACTTTTTTATGAGATTTTGTATTTTAGTTTTGGAGGTAAAAACATGGACAGTGAATGTCTTTTTTTTTTTTATACTTAAAATCATTATATTTACTTTTCAAGGAAAGTTTGTTTATTGATGGCTTATAGGTATTTTTTATTTTATTTATTTATTTGTTTGTTTATTACTCAATTGGGATTATTTCTTAGTGTAGACGTAGATGACAAATCTTGAAATGCACTTTATATGTTTTCTGAATGCTATTGCATCACTTCACATCAAAAGTGATCTTCACCAATATGATATTTTGCATTTGCAGTTATTATATCCTTTTTGTGTTTTGAACACATCCTCTGACAGCACTAATGTATCTTTCCAATCAGGGAAACAGTTTGAATGATTTTTTTTCATTATTCTTATCTATCCTATTTGTCGTTATCATTATCCTTGCCATTGTGGGTGTTGGTGATATTGCTGCTGTTATTAGGTCAACCACTATCACTGAATGACTAAGCTCTCAACTGTATTTGATGTGATGGCAGGAAAAGATACTATATACGAAATAGGTTTATTGAAAATTGAGACAACCGTTTCAAATCCTCTTGGATCTCATCTGCACATTTGAAGAGGTGGAAAAGACGTTATATACATAAGGTGAGCATTGTTTGGGAAGGGTGGCCAGTATATGATAGCAGTATAAGAATTTATGAAGGGAGGAGACTGTTCACAGTTGAAAAAACACTTTGGTTGAAATTCGGCAGCCTTTTCATAAAGTGGCTTTCACCAGTCTGCATGCCACCGGTCTGCATGCATGGACTTCACCAAAAGGAAAGATAGTGGGTACTGCTGACCAGCCCATCTGATGACCTGCATCCAAACTGATGGTAGAAGATTGAGGTGTTGGTGTGCCTCCTGGAGATTGCCTTCTTGTGTGAGAAATGTACTTTGTGCAACTGGCACCTGTATTACAAGGAATGGCATAAGTACCAACCATAGAAGTAGAGGGAGGACTATTGTGGACCAGGTTGTGCTAGAGTGTATTCACCTGCTGAAAGACAAGCGTACAGATGAGGGCATGAGAGAGAGTAAGGTAGACATGAGTACTAGTAGGCATTTCCAGCAGGAACACCCAGTTTTGCTCTGTTGCTTAACATGACAAAACTGTACAGATGGCCTCATTACAGCCAGAGCCCACCATGCAAGACTTCTGAGTAAAGATTTTCTGAGATTTCCTTTATGGCTGATATTACCAGCAGTCCTTTGAATGGCTAGAGCTGCCTTTTGGAGACCATAAGCCATCAGGTACAACTGTCCACCATTAGCCACTAGGATATTGCAATGGATAGCTTGCCGACCTCACATCCCCATGGTTGGCAGATCGAGTCCCGACCAGGCTCGTGAGTTTCCACTGTCGCCTGGTGGTCACCGCCATACCTGGTCAGCACGGTGGGTAAGGACCAAGCTTGGATCGAGTCAACAGGGGCTGGCACATTCTCTCACAAGTCAGCATTGCTGACACAGGCGGGCTCGCATCAGTGCACATAAGCCTGGCAAAGCATCTGCTTTGCAAATCTAGCTTATCCTTATTCTGATGTCCACCATTGGTTTGCTGAATTTGAGAGGAATTGAGAAAAAGTTGTCCAGCAGCAGCAGTTAGCAGAAAATATTGCTGGAAAAAGATGTTAAAGGATTACAGAATAAGAGTTTCTGAGAGATTAGGGACTCTTAACCCGTTAACGACGTGGTTCCGCGGTCAGCCGCTGGGGATGAGATATTTCGTCATGGCTATCCTCCTGGCCGGTGCACTGGATGATCGGGTGTACAGCGCCTGTCCGGCGCATTGGATGATCGGGCGTACAGCGCCTGGCCGCAGCCAGTGCGGGTGAGAATCACGAGGTGTTAGATTTATGCATTAGAAATATCTTGGCATTTCGACCATTTAGAGCCAAAATAGCCCCATCGTTAATGGGTTAAATATTAGGGAAGGAGTCATGACCTCCTTCCATGTGGACAAAGCCTTTTCACACATTACACACCTGATGGTGGACTTTTTGAAGAAACAAAGGCAAAGATGCATGGGACACCCTCTCTACAGTCCAGATCTGGCTCCTAGTGACTTCTTTGTATTCCCTAAGGCCAACAAAAGTGTTTAATTTAAAATATTAAAAAGTTGAGAATCCAGTGACTTTCTAAATGACCCTTCTGTGAGAGAAAGTACATGTGCAGTCCCTTTGAACAATCCTGATTCACTATGGACAGCACTTCTTTATGAAACTAACCATATGCAAAATGCAAATTTGGCCACTTAACCCATTGCGGACGGGGCGCCTAACAACCTAACTGGTCATTAGGACGGGCAGTCTATGACACTAGCGTCACCAGCTAAAAATTAGAGGGACGGGGAAAGGGTTTTCTCGACCCTCTGGCTAGCACAGACTAGCTCAAACAATATTTTTCAGTAAATCCTCTGGAGCTAGTGCCGTTACAGCCATAATACATTACGACTGTGCGTGCTTCAACTGTGAGCAGATCCTGATGTCGCGTCACGTTCGCATTGACTCCCGTCTTTTAAGCCCAAAAGCCCAATCAGTGCCGACATGTATGTCGTGACACCAGTATACAATGGGTTAATTATTACCGGGTGAATTTATGGGAAGTTGTTTGTTCTCTAAGCTATGAGCCATTTCTGCATTTCAGCAAAATAAGTCACTGCCTAGGTGACCTTCTAATGCATATCTTAGTAAAATGGGTTTATATGGGAATGTTCAAATCTATGAGGATTGCAGTAAGTACCAAAGAAAAATTACTTATGGAGAAGGATGTGGAAACTGTTGTCTCATCTTTCATTAGTTATTTTTTCAGTACATATATTTGTATTTTTTATATTACTATTGGTAAGAGTAGTAATAAGTAATAATTTAAGTAATAGTAATAATAATGATAGACATGGTAACATTGAAGTTAATGAATATGATGATAAGGTTTACTATTATCATTATGATTATCATGATGTTATTATTAATTTATTAATTTATTAATTTATTAATTTATTAATTTATTAATTTATTGATTTATTAATTTATTAATTTATTGATTTATTAATTTATTAATTTATTAATTTATTAATTTATTGATTTATTGATTTATTAATTTATTAATTTATTGATTTATTGATTTATTGATTAATTGATTAATTGATTAATTGATTTATTTATTATTATTATTATTATTATTATTATTATTATTATTTTTTTTTTTTTTTTTTTTTTTAAGTTATTATTATTATTACTCTATTTTTTATTTCTTATTCTTGTTCTATTTCTTTTTCTTTTCATTACTATTATTGTTGATGATATTTTTTTTATTAAAATTATTATATTTTTGTGATGATGATTTTGATTATTATCATCATTATCATTTATTAATTTATTTATTTTTATTTTTATTTTTATTATTCCATGTTTTGATTTGCTTAACTCTGGCGACATGTACTCAAGCCCCACTGACATTTATACAGAGAGTAGGGAAGTGGGAAACTTATAAATCTCATTAAGTAAGGAAAACATTGCATATTCTTTATTTTCTTATATGTATATTTGGTTGGATTTCTTACATGAAAGCCTTCATTGAGTGTTGCTGAAGGTGCAAGTATACATGCAATGGTTTTGTTTCATTCATTTTGTTTTACACATAGATGGTTCTACAGGACCTAAGTCACCAAGGAGTCAATAAGTAGGCCTATCTTACATTACCTGTTTATGCCATTCATTGAATTTTCAGAATTTAAAAAAATATATTAGTCATTATTTCTATTAAGCTGTCAGGATAGTGCAGTGGTAGCATGTTGGCCTCACACCTCTGTGGTCGGCAGATCGAGCCCCGCCCACGCTCGAAAGTTTCCACCGTAGGCTTGTGGTAATTGCTGTGGTTGGGCACCACAGTGGCTATGGAACAAGCTAAGAGTCACTCGAGTCAGTAATAGCTGGCACAGTATCATGAGCCAGCACGAGCTGACACAGGCCATAGCCTGGAAACAGCATCAGCTCTGCATATCTGGCTTATCCTTATTACTATTAACATTAATATGATGATGGCAGTAATAGTAATAATAAAAATGTTGATAGTGATGATGATAGTACAAGAAATTAGTGCTTGTTTTCCTAAATAAATTCAGGATTAGGGGTGAACTGATGGGGTCAGATAGGTCTACAAAATTACTCCTTTTGGAACCCTCAGTGTAAAATAAAAGAAAACAAAACCACACTGCATCTACCTGGCATTTGTGGGTTAAAAGTGTATCTGACTAAATTGTATCCTATTATGATTGTCTTATATTTCTTCAAGAGCAACAACAAAGAGAAAAGGATGTTAGATAGATATAACTCTCTCCCTTTGGGCCAAACATGCACTCATTCATTGATCTATGACTCCTCTTGTTTTTCCTCTTTTCCAAGTCTTTTCTTCTCTTTGTAATTCTCAAATATCTTTACCTTTTAATTTTTTTTATGTTATCATTTTTGTATATGTGCACTGCTGTATTCTTATTTTTTTGTGATCATGCTTCTTCTTTGGTTTTTAGTCAGGACAGCCTTTTACTGCGACTATTATTTTAATCACTGGAAGTAACTTTGTTTGTTTGATTTTGCACTGAAATGGAAATAGATTTCCCCATTAGTGAAAATATCCATAGTAAGAGGGAAAGTGTGTATTAGACATCTGCATAGTTTGGCTAAAGGTTCTGCTTGCAAGAACAGCCACTTCATTGGCATTCTCCTTGGATCCTTAGCAAATACTTTGATATTCAGGATGCGTGCTTGGAAAGTCTTTGCTCATGATGTTATTGGTCTCTCAGTCCCGGTCCATTTTTGCGTATCAGTTTGCTAGAGAGAGCAATAAATAGATCTTATTTATATATATCTTGGGGAGGGTTATAAAGTTGTATTGGAATAAGTTTAGTTAGTAGACTTGCATTTTTTATGCTTTGAGAGTTATTTGCATATTGTATTAAGTGGGACATGGTTTTATCTTTGTTTATCTCTATTGTTGTTATTTATGAAAAGTAGATAGTAGTAAAGAACTTTGGAAGACAGATTAAAGATTATTCCTTTTATTTTGTTTATTATATTTTATTTTTTTAGTGGGGAAAGGAAAATGAGTAATTTGGCAGTGAATAAAAGTGATAGGAGTCATGTGGAAATTGCTCCTGTGATTTGATTTTGTTTTTCTGATTTTTATTTATCCTTTTTCTTGCTGCTTTAATTTTTTTCTCAGTAAGGTTTTTCTTTCCTTCTTTTATAGTAGGATTGAGCACAATGGAGAAAATCACAGGAGGTTTTTTCTTCTTCATGCAAAGATCTATTACATACATACTTTTCTTTCTGTTTTTTTTTTTTTTTCTTTCTTTTTAGAATGAATATTTTTCTTTCATCATTGCATCACGGGTGGTCATATGTGTTGTAGCTCTTCTTCAAAACTTGTTACAGTGGTATTTGCCTGTCTGAACACGCATAAACAGCACAAGGAGGCTAGGGAAAAGGTTATAGCTTATTTTGATGTAGCTAGAAACACTCTTAGATAGATACTGAATTATATTACCAAATTTGATATTCCTCTCCTTCATTTTATTATCTCCTGTAACAAGGAGGATTAGGAATTAGAATTTACAGTGGTGAAGTTTCAGATGTATTGAACATGTGTATCATAAGGGGCATGACTATTGACCTCACACCAAGATCAGCAAGCCTGCTGTCTGCAATTGATGTTTTTTACTTCTTACTTTTCACAAGGAAAAGGTCCGACCATATTTCAAGTTTGCAAATGGTGTGCCAACCTTAAATCCTGCAATGTGTAATTTTGGAAGAAGTCTTTTTTTTTTATTACATTTTACTAGTTGAAGTTTTAAGAAACAGATACAATGTTATGCCATTAGTACACAAAGTATTTTCTTTTATTCCCAAGCAGACATTACAAATTTGAGTTTGTTCATTGATTGATTCATTGTATAAGAAAGGGAGTTGATGTTTTATTTTGAAGAAAATTAACACTCCGTATGTTTAATGCTGTGCCTCATTTTATAACTTCATACTGATGAGCTGAGTTGTGCCCCTGTTTTTGCCCTCCCTAAGGCTCTACTCTTTAGCTAACTGTAACAACTTGCAGGCCCCAGAGACAAGGAAAGTTGCATCCTCCTCAAGATGACCTCTTGAGTTCCTGTTGCAGGTATGTTGCATCGGCATAAGGGAGAGAATTGTGCATGTCTCAAGGTTGTGCTCGCGTGTTTCTTTTCTTGCTCTGTCTTTGTTTTTCTTCTGATTCCTCCTCCTTCTAGTCACCTTTTCGTACGTCTTTGTTTATTTTCGTCTGTGACGTTGGCTTGTACCACGTGTGTCTGTATGTATGAAAAGCAAGTGACAGTTCATGGGTCAATGGACACTGCCTTATGACAACTTGTGGACAGTTTTGTGTTGGACCGATATTATTCTTTATCATGTGGAGGGTAGATATTTGATTTTGTTATTAGTTCATTAAAATATATATACACTTAAAATTTTTGTTATCCTGTGTATCATCTTATGTACCACCTTCCTTTTATTTTATGGTTTTCCTTCAGTTTCTGTTGTCTTGTGTTCTGTAAAGTGTTTAGCTCTTCAGGCAACGTAATTTTGACTTTGATGTAGATGATCTACTTGTATTGAGGAAGCACCAGGCAATGGATCTTTTACTTTTAATAATTTTGTACTGATCATTATTATTTAACATTAATATTACTGTTATTGATATTACAGTGTTGATGGTTATTGTTGTATTGTAAACATTGTGATGTAATTTTTAGTATTGTCATTTTTATATTTATATTTTTCTAATATTATTGTTGTTCCTATTATTGTTTTATTTGAAATTATTTTTAAGATTTATCATCATCAATATCACCATCACCGTCATTATCATTATTTCTGATGGTTATGTGTGTAATGGCATTATTTTAAGAATGTTATTTATATTTATTTATTTCTTAATTTTAGTTCTTTCTAGTAATTAATTAACGTAATTGATTAATATTAGCATGAAGTTAATCAATGAAATAAAATTTTGCATCAGTTATTTATTCATTTTATTTGAGCATAGCATTCATTACAAATAGTGCTATGTTGGTTGTGTTTATGGTATTGTATAGATTGAATGACTCATAACAGCATTGATCATGTTCATTTTCATAGTTATCATCCATTGGTTCATTTTGATGTACTTTAATTGTGTTGTCATTGTTGTGTGATGTGATATTATTTTGTTAGTGATTGTGTAATATCGTCTTTGGTAATGGTACTTTTTTTCATGTTAGCATTGCTGAAAAAGGTACAAATAAGAGTGAATGAATAGTGTAGTTAACACAATTAGATTAAATCTTCATCAAGATTTCATACATATATATTAAACCGTTGCGGACGGGTGTCATGACATTCAAGACACAAGAGTTTTGGGGTTGAGACGTATATGACATTTGGGGATATTGGATCTCTGTGTTTCTTTATTGTGCTATGAGTATTGAGTGAGTGAGTGATGATGACAATTGCAATCATAATTACTATAATTGTTGTAATATTAAGTAAAATGGGTTTCACCTAACATCCAAAACCTAGATGGCACCACTTTCTCTTAGCACCAGCAAAGGAGAGAGCGTTGAATGGCACCCATCCATGGTCTCTAGCAATGGCACACAGCAGAGTTGCTGACCTATTGCTCTAAAGTACTGGGGATGAAGAATGTGCAGGCAGAACGAGAAGAGTGTCTATAACAACTCTTACTGTGTGCAGAATAATAGTTGATTTAATCTTTATTGGTTGGCATCCTTCTGTGTACAGAGAAGCATAGGCCATTTTCACACTGTTGGATTTGAGTGTCATAGAAAGATAGCTTCTATCCCATGGCTTAAATGATAATTTGTTTGCACTCCTCTCCTGCAAACTCAAAAGGACTTGAAGTTCATATATGATTTTTAAAAGTCATATATGTTTTAAATGATACTGATGTATGTAATTATGATGAAGATTTAATCAAAATGTCTCAGTTACAGCTCTTGCTTTGTTATTCATTCTCATTTACACCTTTTCAGTATTTGTCACAATGGACACTGTTCATTAGTGTTACCAATATCATCGTTATTTTTTTATCAGCACTATTATTTTATAGCAGTTGTTAATCATGTGTTTTTTATTATTTATCATGGTTATGATTATTATTAATAATATGATTATTGTTATGGTGATTTTTATTATCATTATTGTTGTTATTATATTTGTTGTTAATTTTTTCCTGTTATCTACTGTGTCGGTAATAATGCTAATGATGTTGAAAGTTATTATAACAAGATGTCTCACTTATGATTAATTATTTTCATTTCACATCATTTGAAGGATGTTTGATTGCATGAAATATATCAGTGACACTTTACATTGACAGCAGGAAAAGAAATGGGAGTGAAAAAAGACTGGTCTTTTCATTATTATTTTTGTTTTTTCTAATTAGTAGTTTTTGTTTCATCAGCACCTGTTATAATTAGCTTATAACAGGAAGTAACTTTTTATTTACGTTGATATTGATTTTTTTATAAAATATCATTTCTATAGAAATATGGAAACCATTCTCTTTCAGGAGGGAAAGCCTTGTGCGTATATGCTGCTTGTTGATAATGTTGACTCTGCGATCCATATTATTATGTCTTTTATGTTCACAATTATCTTTTTTTTTTCCCTTCTATTTCTCTCCCTCTCACAATTATTCTTTCTTTTTTTTCCTTTTTTATGTATCCAAGTTATTTGAGGGGCCATAGAGAAGCCACAGGACAAATCAGAGATGGTGAATTTTATGGAAAACTTGCTTTTGAAAAGAAAAAAAATTGTCTGTTTTTCGATAGTAGCTGTTATCTAGAAGCACTATTTATAATGATAAATATATAAGAGGAAAAATTTATGTTTCTCATTTGGAAACCTCAGTCTAAATAAGTATAGTCGCGTCATGCACATGAAGGGGCAGAGCTTTGTGATGTCAGAGGATGAATTTGTTTACACAGAAAATGTATTAAATGATTTTTCAACAGCTACTATAAGAATTATTTATTTATGAAGATATGATTATTCATTATCATTTTTTATTTACTATTATTATTTATTCATTGATTTACATTAATTATGTATTATTTAGTTTTTTTTTTTTTGTTATTTCATTAACTAAACAGTAGACATAAGTTCAAGTGCACTGGACCATGACACGGGTGACTGTGTGAAACTTGCCGTGTGACGTCACAATACATGATTCACAAGGCAGATGTTCTTTTGCTATGGAGTTCCCTCACCTTTTCTTATTTAGACCATGGTAGAAGCTAAAACTTATATGTAAAGACTAACCACATAGTCTAATAAATGGTAATTGATTCAAGTTCCCATGTTGACTTGACAGCACAAGATGAAAATTGTGTTTCACTCTGCTTTTAGTGGGTACCAAGAAAAAAAAAAAAAAATTGTAGATTATTTGCAAGATATGAGAAAAAAGATACACTTCATTAAGTGCACACATTGGAGGTGTCACATGAGTGATCATATTAAAAAATATGGTTTCAAATAGCATTTTTATATATAATGTCCTGTTTTGGTCAAATTCCATACTAGGAACAAGTCTGTTTGGCCTTGAAATCAGGTTGGAGTCCTGATAAACTTTAGTAAAACAAACCACAGTAAAAATGACTTCATTTACATTCCTCCTGGGGCTGTGTCTTACTAATCTATGTGTACACGTTACAGTGTTTACTCTTGTTTCATTCTGTTAAACTTGTTTTGTTTTGACCAAAGGTAGAGTGAGAGTCTAGATAAGTGTGATTAACCCATTGCCGACGGCGGATAGATTTGCTTACACAAGCTCCAGGATGAGTTTTATTTCTGATCGAGGCAGCTTCTGCAACATAATTTGATTTTTCCCACTCCCTTTTAGTCACTCATTGTAGAGCTAGAGACATTTTTGTGTTTTGTTTTTTTGTGTGTTTTACTATTTTTAGAAATTTATATCTGTCATATCACAGGCTCCATCAATTCTGCAGTTGACTAAAATTGTAGTTCAGGGTCCATATCAACTCATTTTTTTTCTTTACAGTCAATGTGATAGAAGTATTAATTTTTTTGGGGGGACAAAAATCAACTTTATTTTTTCGTATTTCTGTGCTGTCACGAACAAACACGAAACTTATAACCATCCAAAATGAAGAGGTTGGGAAGAGGAAGGAAACTTGTGCTTTTGACAGTGAGTGCCACAATAAAAGGCATCCATACTGGCACAGGGTCACATTGTATGCATTGGGCATGGTGTGAGTCACCTTCCTCCTCTCGTTCGGTCTGCACATCTTTCATCTGCGGTACTTTAGAGCAAGAGGTCGGGAACTTGCGATGTGCCATCACTCTATAGAGATAGTGCTTGCTAGAGACCGTAGATGGGTGCCATTCAAGGCTCTCTCTCCTGCTGGTACTAGAAGAAAGTGGTGCCATCTAGGTTTTGTAAGTGAGTTGAAAACCATTTTGCTTATTATTACGGCAGTTATAATAATTATGACTGCAATTGTCAACATCACTCACTCATTACTTATAGTACAATAAAATAACATAGTGATCCAGAATCCCGAACGCCATGACGCCCATTGTCAGGCAAGAGGTCCTGCGTCATGTATGACAAAAAAACACGTCATCCGTCGTTAACGGGTTAAGGGAGGGGAAAGGGGGTACAGAAATTAGATTCTTCTTGTGAATGATTATGAAGCTATGTCATGATTAGAGCACCCAGTCTCATTAATAATCCTTAGATTAATAGAAGCAGCCAGAATTACTAATTTATAAAGATGGCTCACACTAGCAAAAAGAATAACATACAGGACAAATTATTTAGGTCCCTGTTGGACATAGCTTTATAACATGACTGAAATAAACTGCAGAATTGGATAGAAGTATAATACATGGTTGACCACTATGACACCATCACTGAACCAAAAATTGCTGTTGGATGCAAAAAGAAATAAAAAAAAGTATAATGAATATGATAAAACTTTTTTTTTTTCTGCAGTATTATACTATGTGTGACAAAATAGATGCTTTCAAGAGTATTTTGGAACTTCTGTCAATCTCATTAGTTCAATTCAGTTCAGTTCAGTTCAGAGAGATTTGCAAAGACGTCCCTTCGCCCGGGCTATATGCACGAGGCGGCCCGGCCTCTGCCAGTTATAAGTGCTGATTCATCTCATCAGCTTGAACTACATATGGGAATGAGGTATCATTTTGAACCATTAATATAATTTTGAATTCCAAATATTGAAAAGTGTTAGATTGTGTGTTTGAAATAACTTGTAGGTTTGAAGTAGGCAAGGGGCTTGCTCCTAACAGTATTTTCTCAAAAATTGGAATCAGAGATCATTATTTTACTCAAGCTATATCTTAGGGAGGTAAATGAGTTAGATTAAGTCTGTAGATCGAAAGAAGATTTAGTTCAAAAGATCATATTTAGATTGTACCCAGTGTATCTTCCCCATTGTCTCTGAATCTAAACAAGCCAATTGTTGTTTTATAATAAAACCTTAAAAAGCAAGGATTGAGGCTATAGCTCTGAAACTAGTACTGTCAAAACCATAAAACTCCACTCCTATAGAACATCTGTTGTCAGAGCATGTGTAGATGCCATCCTCAATTTGGGCTTACCCTTGCTATGACATGTATACATGCCATCTATCTTCATTGACTTAAACATGTACAAGTGGCAGTTCTAAGTACCAGAGTAAACCTCATGTTGGTAGTCAGCCTGTAAGGTATCTGTAAAAGTGTAAGGTATTTTAGTCACTGTCATTCTGCTTGGAAATTATCCAAGTCTTCTCACCACAATTTTTATTCTTCATTTTGTGGTTAATTAGTAGCCCTTCTGTTTCACTTAAAAAAACATTGATATCATGTACTACCTTTTGAATGCAACTGAAATTACTTCATAAGCAGTTCTTGCTGCTTAAATTTATAGTGAAGATGGAGTATGAAACTTATGGCTAGTGTTGGCAAGCACTATAATGCTAACCTAGCAGCACAAAAGATGAATAATCATTTTGATGGATCTTTTATCATAAAAGGCAAAGGTAACCACATAAACATTTATTACATATTTTATTTGATTATTAATCCTCTCTGGATGGGTGGTACACCACGGTTACCGCGCATTCAATGCCCGTTCGCAGGGTGCCGTCATATGGTGTCAATCATTTAATTGATTTAGGCCTATGCGTTCGAGAACCCCGGCATTACAACTTGCAAGGCTAGAATGTCCCCGGCATGAATGGGTTAATAATGATAACAGTTCCCACAATCTTTGGCATTCCCACACCTGTCTTGTATCCCGCAAGAAACGTGATTGTGATTGGTTGCATATATGTATGGGGCATGGTTAATTTTGCATGACTATATGATGGGAACTACAGTACATCCATCTAAACATCTGCTATTTAATACTTCACAGAGACTACTTACATGATATGGATGATTGGAAACCCATTCATACACTGAAGAAGTATGGCCCCATGTAGATCCAAAGTTCTAAGTTGGCCGCTTTTGCTTTTCCTTTCCAGGGGCCGCATAGAGCTGGGGGATGTCACACCCCACAACATAAAGCAGCTGAAGTTGCTGAATCAGGTGGTGTTCCCAGTGAGTTACAATGACAAGTTTTACAAGGACGTTCTAGAAGCTGGGGAACTGGCAAAGTTAGGTAAGTTCACTAAGGCTCTGTCCTTATGTAAATAACTTAATGAATGAATGAATGGATATAAAAAATTATATGTATATATCTGGATATGAATAATTAGATTGATTCTGATGTTATTCATTAGTATATACTATTGCCATTAGGTATTTCTGTTTTTTTTTTTTTTTTTTTTTTAATTAACCTAATCAGTAGTATCTTCATATCTATCCATTCAAGATGAAATAAAAATCCATATATTCCTACAAACATTTTAGCCTACTACAATGACATGGTGGTTGGTGGTGTGTGTTGCCGTGTGGACGTGCTGGATGGTCAGCGACGACTCTACATCATGACCCTCGGCTGCCTTGCTCCCTACCGCCGCCTGGGCATTGGCACAAAGATGCTGGAACACGTCTTAAACTACGTTGAGAAAGAAGGCAATTTTCACTCCATATTCTTGTAAGTTTTTTGTTTGTTTGTTATTGCTGTGTTCTACCTTGTATTCCATTGGTATTTTGTTCTTTTGATATTTGAGTTGTTATGGTTTGTATTGTTGTTATACTATAATTGATATAGTCTTCTATCACACTGAGTAAAAAGAAAGTAGATGAGCTGATATGAACCTTAAACTATAATTTTAGTCAACTACAGCACTGACAGAGCCTGTGATATGGCAGATGTTTCTAAATACAGTAAAACACAAAAAATGAAATATAAATGGCTCTAACATTGCAATGAGTGACTAAAAGAGAGTGGGAGAAGTCAAGGTATTTTGTGTGAAGCTGCCTCAGTCTGAAATAAAACCCAGCCTGGAGATTGAGCAAATGAATCTATTCCCTGTCCGTAATGGGTTAATATTTATATTTTTATTATTTATTATAGTTGAAAAAAACACCATCTTTATCATTCTCGATTTTATTTAAACTGTTCCTGTTTTGTTCCAGACATGTCCAGATCAATAACAATGGTGCTTTAGATTTCTACAAGAAGTTTGGCTTTGGAGTTGTGGAAACAAAGCAGCATTATTACAAGAGAATTGAGCCTGCAGATGCCCATGTTCTTCAGAAAACCCTTGTCAAATCCTGAATATCAGTTACATATAAACATCACTAGAAACCTGATAAGGACTGGTATATAGAAAAAAAAAAGTTTACTGTGAGTGTGAACTTCATAGTATTTAAAAAGAAATTAACCAGTGTTTTCAACTGTATTTGCCTCATGCTGAGGTAGACATTTGTATAAAAAACACAAATAAAAAGAGCCTGATACAATGGCTATTGCAAGCCATAAACTGAATATATAGAGGAATCAGCTGTTTATCAAAGACTATATATAATGGAAAAACAAGCAACAAAAGCCTTGGTTCACAACTGCAGTCTGTACTTGGTTATGTGCACTGTTGTCTCCTTGTGATTTGAAAAGTGATATACATTGTGAACAAGTCATTTATAAGAAGTCAGTTTTACTGTAAAAGACTCTTTCGGGCTTTCGGAAGAAGTTAAAAAGATAGTAGCATATTCAGGTACGATATCCCTGTAGAATGAAGGAAAATATGAATAGGATTTATTATTTTAAAATTGATTTCAACTCAGAATTGCCCAGTTGATTTGGTATCACCTTTGGATAGAAAGAAAAAAAAAATGCTTGGGTATTCTCAATACCTGTCAATCATACAGTCATTATTGCCCATTTCAAAGGTGATCAAATCTCATCTCATTTGCCCCAAAGCCTTGGTTATAGGAGGTTTACTATTCTTTAATCTTTTTACTTAATGAGGCTCAAGTGCAGAATATATGTGGAAACTTGATGCTCATGGAAAACTTTATAATCTTTCTACATTTTAAGTCATCTTTATAGCAACACTCTAAAACTGAATTGTCTTGCATTACTGACTTGTTGTTTTTATAAGATTGAAATATATAAAATCAGTTAAGAGTATACACCTTTGGTTTTATTATCCAGTGAGAAGTAGAACATCAAGGGTTTTGAACT
Source organism: Penaeus japonicus (assembly GCA_017312705.2). Taxonomy (NCBI): domain Eukaryota; kingdom Metazoa; phylum Arthropoda; class Malacostraca; order Decapoda; family Penaeidae; genus Penaeus; species Penaeus japonicus. Next base: position 340,319 of record BOPN01000728.1, on the reverse strand, counting down.
AGTTATAAAGATTAAACTTATAACCTAAGACTTGGCCATATTTATTCCTAATTTGACAATGTGAAGTGCAGTACTTCAAACTCCTTGAATAAACTAATATTTTATCATTACTTCAAGTTCATTTTAACTTTTTTTTTTTTTTTTTTTTCAAGGTTGTGCAAAAATCAGTCAATGCTAAAGTATTTTTTCCTTTGAATTTTAATATATTCTCAAAACAGGAATGTTTTCATTAGAGACAGCCTTAAAAGTCTTCAGACTGGCATATCAAAGACTATTGCTCATGGATCTACAGGATATATAATACTACACTAAAACTGTTAAACTATCTTTTCCTCAAATTAATTAAAATTGAGAAAATTATAACTACAAAGCTTGCACATCACTAGGAAGCTAACAAAATGCACCATTGTATGTTGTTCATTCAAATTCATCCTGTTTCATCTAACCAAACAGAATCGTCTTCATTCTGCTCACAAATAATACAGTATATCATATAACGATGTTAGTGAGATTATGGCAGAGGGAATTTGGACAATTCTTTAGTTTTACCTTTTCTTTCACCTTGACCAGAGTTGAATTTCCTCTCAATTGAATTGCACATGAATAATACTTGATATTAAAATCATATGCTTATAAATTCTAAAGATAACTAATAAAGTTAGATATACATGCATACAA
>BOPN01000728.1:329641-334641 GCA_017312705.2 Penaeus japonicus | reverse complement strand
TATATATATATATATATATATATATATATATATATATAAATATACATATATAAATATATATATATATATATATATATATATATATATATATATATATATATATATATATATATATATATACATACACAGTGTATTGATATTGTGTTAAATGATAAAACAAAATGAGAATTTAAAAAATTAAAATTTTGTAAATGCTATACTTAAGAAGCACAAAAAGAGAATAGTCAAAAGGCAAAAAGAAAATAATGCTGAACTATATATAACAAATTTGATTTAGTCTGTTCGCTATGTCATCTTTCATGTGAGAAGAAATTCCAGGAATATACACTCGGATATCATACTTTCACAGTCATTACCATTGTCATTGTCATAATTATTATCATTATCATAATCAATCTGATTTTCATCATTATCAATATCAGTCTGATTTTTAGCATTACCATTATTTTTTTTATTATTTTCATTATTGTTATTATCATTTGCAGTGCTAGTTATTTTACCAAAGCCATTGTTATTTTTTTCATTATTATTACTGGTCTTAATTTTCGAGTCAAAGGCAGACAGACTGACGGACAGACAAACAAACAGACAAACAAAAAGAAAGACAGACAATCATACTAACATACAAACACACAGACAAACAAAAAGACAAACAGTCAGACAGACAGTCAAACAAACAGACATACTAAAGAGAAAGACAGACAAACATACGAACAAACAGACAAACTAAAAAGAAAGACAGACAAATATACAAACACACAGACAAACAAAAAGAAAGACAGACAAACATACAAACATACAAACACACAGACAAACAAAAAACAGACAGGCAGACAGTCAAACAAACAGACAAACTAAAAAGAAAGACAGACAAATATACAAACACAGACAAACAAAAAGAAAGACAGACAAACATACAAACATACTAACAAACAAAAAACAGACAGGCAGACAGTCAAACAAACAGACAAACAAAAAGAAAGACAGACAAACATACAAACACACAGACAAACAAAAAATCAGACAGGCAGACAGTCAAACAAACAGACAAACAAAAAGAAAGACAGACAAACATACAAACATACAAACACACAGACAAACAAAAAACAGACAGGCAGACAGTCAAACAAACAGACAGACTAAAAAGAAAGACAGACAAACATACAAACATACAGAGAAACAAAAAACAGACAGGCAGACAGTCAAACAAACAGACAGACTAAGAAGAAAGACATACAAACATACAAACACACAGACAAACAAAAAAAACAGACAGGCAGACAGTCAAACAAACAGACAGACAGACAAACAGACAGAGAGAGACAGAAACACAGCTCAATGGAAAGCGAGGAAGAGACCAAGGCAGGGAGAGGTGGAGGTAGGCAGAGACATCACTACGCACACACTCATGCATAAACATGAAGACACAAGTGCAGTGACCACACCTGTCGCCCTGTCACGTCCCTAAATCCAGCCATCAAAAACACATGTTAACTAAGATTCATTCGTTTTTCCGTTTTATTATTAATGTCTCCTTTATCAATATTAAGATTATCAGTATCATTATCATTGCCATTTACATAATTTGGTTGATAATTTCTCTCGCTTTCTTTATCATTATGCTTTTTTTTAAATCAACTTTCTCATATATTTTTGTTTCTATTATTTCATCTATTCTGCTGATATGGTTGCCTTTCTCTTGGGCTCTGTCTGTCTCTTAGTCTCTCTCTCTCTGTCCGGCTGTTTGTCTGTAATTCTTTCTCTCTTTCTCTCTTTCTTTCTCTCTCTCTCTCTCTCTTTCTCTCTCTCTCTCTCTCTCTCTCTCTCTCTCTCTCTCTCTCTTTTCTCTCTCTCTTTTTTCTCTCTCTCCTCCCTCCCTCTCTCTCCCTCTTTCTCTCTCTCTTTCTCCTCTCTCCCTCTCTCCCTCTCTCCTTCTCTCCTCCTCTCTTCCTCCCTCCCTCTCTCCCTCTCTCTCTTTCACTATTCTTTTACATGCTATTTCGCCATTATATATATATATTCTTTGTATTCCCGCTGTCTGTCACTCCATTCTAAGGTAGGGGCTGAAGGTGATCAAACACCATGTGATCAAATACCGTTATCTTTCTTCTTTCAGTGAGTCGTCGGATTTGTGACTGGTGCGTACGAGTGTATGTATGTGTGTGTGTGAACGAGGTAATTGATGATCTGATTATCATTTCAATGTTGATCAGCTGTTTTACGTGCACCTATGGGCCTCCCCCCCCTCTATCTCTTACTTACTCTGTCTCTATCCGGCTGTCTGTTTGTCTGTCTCTTTCTCTCTCCCCCTTTCTCTATTAAGAAGATAAATTATTTTCTTTCTCATCATTTTGTTTATTATTATCATCATTATTATTATTACCATCATTATTATCATTATTATTGTCAGTATCATTATTATTGATGTTATCGTTATCATTATTATTATCATTGTCATTATTATCACTACTACTTTTATTGTTATCATGATTATCATTATCATTATCATCATCATTATCAGTATTATCATTACTATCATTTTTATCATCATTATTATAATCATCATTATTGTTATCATCATTGTTATTATCATTATAGATATCAGTATTATTATCATCATTATCATTATTTTCATTATCATAATGATTGTTATCATTGTTGTTTTCATTACTGTCATCATTGTCTTTATTGTTATCATCATCATCATTATTACGATTATTATACTATCATTATTATTTTTTTGTATTCTTATTATTGTTATCATAATTTTTGCGCCCAATAATGTTGAGTCAATCTATCTCTTCAATTATCTCATTCACATACGGTAGAATAGGACGGAGAGGGATAATATGGTTGCTTTCCCTCCCCTTCCCTCCCCTCTCCCCCTTCCCCTTCTCCCCTTACCTATCTTCCCCTACCCTCCCTCTCCCCCTTCCCCTTCTCCCCTTACCTATCTTCCCCTACCCTCCCTCTCCCTCCTCTCCCCATCCCTCCACATTCTGTTCATCCACAGCACAAGATCATATTCCACCTCCTGTAGCCGCGCCAGCTCTATTGCAACCATAGAACCAGCACCAGTTGCAGTGACGTCTCCAGTAGCAACATCAATTGCAGCTGCAACTCTAAGGGCAGCACCAGCTCCAGCACCATCCACACAGCGACAGGTCATATAAGGTCATCACCAACTTCTGCTATCTGTAGTGACAAATGAAGGCCCGAAATAACTCTGTGTATTAATTGGAATCTTAATGGTATGAAGAAATGTTGATTTATGTGTGTGTGGGTGTGTGTATGTGTATGTGTGTATGTGTGTGTGTGTGTGTGTGTTTGCATACAGATAGATAGATAGATAGATATACATACATACACACATTTCGCTATATTTATTCTGCTTCATGTGATCAATACTGTTTATGTCCGACTAGATGTGATGTATATAAGGTAAGTGCAGTCCTTCATGCATGTATACAATTCAATTGTGACTGCGGTTCTCTTAAATCACTACAAGTTCAACCAGTTCGGGCAGATGTTGTCATCTTTCTCTGACTTTTGCAGGGCCTGTACATTGTTCTGTAAGTAAAGTTTTCAGTCAAATTATCAATTTCCCCCTCTCTCTTTCCCTCCCTCTCCTCCTCTCACCTCCCTCTCCCTCCCCTCCTTCTTTCCTCACCCTCCTACTCACCTCCTTTTCCCTCTCTCCCTCCTCTTCCCCTCCCCTCCCCTCCCTCTCTCCTCACCCTCCTTCTCACCTCCTTTTCCCCTTCTCCCTCCTCTTCCCCTCCCCTCCGCCCCTCCCTTCACCTCCTTTCCCCTCTCTCCCTCCTCTCCCCTTCCTTTCCCTTTGCTTCTTCTCCCTTCCTCCCCCTCCTCTCAACTCCCTTTATCTCCCGTCCTCTCCTTTTCCATCCCCACTCCCCTCCCCTCCCCTCCCCTCCCCATCCTCCATCCCCTCCCACGCTAGCATATTCTGACAGCTGAATGACATTGCATCATACCGTTCTTAAAGTTGATTCATTTCAACGATTGCAAGTGAAATTTCCAGCTCTGATCACCAGGTCTTGCACAAGGCTTTTGTAAATGCAAGAGGTTGATTTTAAAATCAATTACCGTATGTCCTTTTTGATGTCTTTCTGTGTGGTTGTATGTATGTGTTTGTGTGCAGGTGTTTTTGTATGTGTGTGTGTGTGTGTGTGTATCTGTGTATGTGTTTGTATGTATTTTTTTTATATTTGTGTGTTTGAGTAAGTATTTTTTGTATAATAGTTTCTGTGTATACGTTTTATGTACGCGTGTTTGAGTCATATGGAGAGAGAGGAACTTTAAAAAGAAAAAAAAAATGACAGGTCGTTACTTTTAGGAATTATATATTTTTCGAGAAAAATGTGCTTAATCTGTTGCAGAAATTGTCTTTTTGCAAAGATCTATGAGGTTTCTGTTTTCTCTTTAACATTAAGATAACTTTATGGCATAATGTTTTTCGACGCAATCACAGTTGCTCGGCTATCCGCCTTTATTTGTTTAGAGTTTCTGCTCCGTATACTTCACATTGATTATGTACGGACGCACACACACACACACTCGCATATATATATATATATATATATATATATAAGGAGCAACAGATGTCTCGACAGTTGCCACACACACATGCATCCAGTTGTCTTATTTATTTCACTATCATTTGCTTTAGCTTTTTACAGTATAGTTTTCATTTCTTGAATCATTTTCTTTTTTCTTTTGTAAGTTAAAGAAGTTTACGCTTCTATTTAAACATTTAGACATATGTTTATTCATTTCCCGTCACCGAGGAGCCTTCAGCCCTCATGTGCTGGGTAGTCTCTCTCTCTCTCTTTCTCTCACTCTTTCTTTCTCTCTCTCTCTCTCTTTCTTTATCTCTCTCTCTCTTTCTTTCTCTCTCTCTCTCTCTCTTTCTCTCTCTCTCTCTCTCTCTCTCTCTCTCTCTCTCTCTCTCTTTTCTCTCTCTCTTTTTTCTCTCTCTT
>BOPN01000728.1:325000-329541 GCA_017312705.2 Penaeus japonicus | reverse complement strand
GGTGTGTGTGTGTGTGTGTGTGTGTGTGTGTGTGTGTGTGTGTGTGTGTGTGTGTGTGTGGTAGGTATGGGTGCGCGCGAGTGTCTTCTTCTACGTGCACTGACCTACTTCCGAGTGACTGAAATTCGCATCATTAGCACATGTGCTTATGGCTGATCCATTGACCAGACGCGCCTGTCCAAATTCACCCCGTGTCTCTCCCGCTCACTCATTCACGCTCACTCACTCGATATCTCACTCTCACTACTCATACCACTGTAACTCCTATCCCACACTCTCACTCTCTCTCTCAATCCTCATCCTACTGCCTCGCTCTCTCTCCAACCCCTCTCCCTTCCTTCTCTCCCTCTCCCTTCCCCCTCTTCCTCAACCCTCCCCCTCCCCTTCTCCTGCTCCTTGCCCCTGTCCTCCTCTTTCCCCATCTCCTCCTCCTTCCCTCTCTTCCCCAACCCTTCCCCCCTTACCTCCTCTCCCCCCCCCTTCCCCTCCCCTCCCCTCAAGAAGGAGCCCAGAGTCTTGGCCAACGGGGCTCTAAGACGGCGTAATCTTGTCAGTCGGCCGGCCCAATCACCAGTCACCAGTCATCAAGACCACGATAATCATCCTCTAATCTGGTTTAAGTCTCGAATCGGCGGGTCCTTCTCCGGCATTCCTTCTCCTTCACTTCCTCTTCTCTTCTCTTCGCTTCTCTTTTTGATTCCTTCTCCTTCCATTTTGTTCTCTCCTTCCTTCTCTTCCTACTTCTGACGCCGATTCCGCTTTTCTTCCCTAACTAGTGCTTCTTATTTGCCATTTACTCGTCCTAGTTAATCCCTCATCCATTTCCTTCTCTCTCCTTCCCTTCCCCTCCTCCTCTTCTTACCTTTACTTTCCTTTCCTTTCCTTCCCTTCCCTTCATTCCCTTTCCTTCCCTTCTCTTCATTTCCTTTCCTTCCCTTCCCTTCATTTCATTTCATTTCTTTTCCTTTCCTTTCCTTTCTTTCCCCTCCCTTCCTTTGCTTTCCCTTCCTTCCCTTCCCCTCTCTTCCTTCTCCCTCACTCCCCACTACCTCCATCCCCCCACTACCTCAACCATTCCATTTCCTCTTCCCAAACTGCCCCTATCTCCACCGACTTCGCTTGCTCCCAAGACGACGACCGGCATCTTCACTTCCCTCTTAAATATTTACTACCGTTGCCATCACAATCGTCGCCATGTTCATTTCCTCCTGAGAGGACTTGAAAACATCTATCGTTATCTCCTAGGATGATCCTCAAATGATGATGATGATGGTGGTGATGGTGATGGTGGTGGTGATGATGATGATGATGATGATGATGATGATGATGATGATGATGATGATGGTGATGATGGTGACTGATGATGATGACGATCTTCTCTCTTTATTGGTTTATTTCCTTCCTTCCTTCCTTTTCCTTCTCCTCCTTCGCCTTTCCCTTTCCCTTTCCCCTTCCCCTTCCCCTTCCCCTTCCCCCTTTCACCTTCACTATCTCCACCACCAAGTTCCTCTCTGGCAACCGTATCTTCGGCAGACGCACAGGTTGAAAATGGGGAAAAGTACCCTTAAAAGACCACTTCTAAAGTGACAGGCAAGTTAGAGGCTTTTGATTATCTTTCAAAGCAGCCGGGTGCCAAGAGGGGGAAATAGGATAAGGATGAGGATGAATAGGGTAAGGATAAGGGTGACGGTGAGGGTGAGGATTAGGATGAGGAAAATGAAAATAGTGCATGACGCTGGTGACCGTATTGGTGTTGGTGTTGTTGCTGGTGGTGATGAGGATGAGGAAGAGAGGGAGGAGGATGCAAAGAAAGAGGCGGAACACGAAAGAAGAAAAGGGGAGAGAAAAGGGAAAAGCCAAAGCGAGGCCGGCGACCGAAATCCAGCAAGAGCGGCGCCCGCGGGAGTGACGGGTGACAGCGCCTTGGCACTCGGCACCGCCCGTGACATACGGCCCTGAGTGACCAACGCGTGGCAGGCGTGTGGCACAAACTGGCACAAACGGCCTCAAACTGGACCTGGCACCTGACACCTGGCACTCGCTACAGATCGCCGCCGACTAGCAGCGTTATCACCACCGCCGCCGCTTACCCACGCACTCGTCGGACGGCACCCCTCGCTCGCACGTGGCACCGCTTACTTACGAGTGCCATGGCGGTCTCGTCACCCCCCCCCCCTGCATATACACACATACACAGATTCTCAGTACTGTTACGTGAACGGACACATACACAAGCATATACAGTAAACCACATGCCGAAATAAACAAATTCAAGAGTAAAAAAGGTTGAAAGTGAGAGTGAGAGTACGAGTGGATGAGAGAGTAAGGGTATAAGCGTGTGACTGTGAATGAGAAAAAGAAAAATTATGAAAATGATTCTCTCTCTCTTCCCCTTCCTTCTCTCTCCGCCGTTGCCGCCTTTCTTTCCCTTTCCTTTTCCCCTTCCCCTTCTCCTCCACTCCCCCTCCCACTTCCCCATCTCGTCTCCCGCTTCCTCTATCCCTAAAGAAGAAGAAGAAGAAAAAAACATATATTCCCACCATCCAAACCGCATCAAAAGGTAAGGTCAATCAGTCCCTTCGACCTCGCTACCCCGAACGACCTCGGCCACGAACTCCCGCCGGGATGAATACCTCAGCGAATATTCAGTGGTAACAGATACACTCCATCCCCTCCCCTCCCCTCCTCACCCCTACCCCTACCTCCCTCACATTCCCCATCTCTCCCTACCCCTTCCTTTACTATTCTTACCATTTCCACCCATCCCCCTACATTGCCCGTTCCTTCTCTATTATCCCAATCTTTCTCCTCTTCCCTCCCCCCTTACTTCTCCCTCTATTCTAGAATAATCGCCAATTACTGCTTGCGTTTTCCCTCCTCCAACCTCCCCCCCAACCCCTCCAACCCCCATCTTCCCTTCAATCAGGTCGCTCTCCTCGTCAGGAGCTTCGTCATTAGTCATTGCTCCTCCTTACCTCCGACCCATCTCTCAATCTTGCTCTCTCTCTCACTCTTGCTCTCTCTCTCACTCTCGCTCTTTCTCTCACTCTTGCTCTCTCTCTCTCACTCTTGCTCTCTCTCTCTCACTCTTGCTCTTGCTCTTTCTCTCACTCTTGGTCTTCCTCTTACGCTTGCTCTCTCTCTCACTCTTGCTCTTTCTCTCACTCTTGCTCTTTCTCTCTCTTGGTCTTCCTCTCTCTCTCACTCTTGCTCTCTCTCTCACTCTTGCTTTCTCTCTCACTCTTGGTCTTCCTCTTACTCTTGTTCATGTTCTAGCTCTAGCCCTAGCTCTAGCTCTCCCTCTCTTGCTCTCCCTCTCACTTGATACATTCAACACTGGTTCATGTACTGGTGCATAATCCACCCTGCTCACCCATCCATCACTGTGTGGATGATGTGGGAGGAGAGGAGAGGAGATGGGAGGAGACGAGGAGGTGGGGGGGGGGAAGTCGAGAGTGAGAAGAGAAGAAGAGGTGGGAGGGGAGAGAGAGGAAGAGGATGTGGGAGGGGAAGGAAAAGGCAGAAGGAAAGGGGACCATAGGCTAACAGTGAACAGGGCTCAGTGAAGAGTGCTTTAGGGGGGAAGAGGGAGGGGGGGAGCAGGAAAGGGGAGGGGGAGGAACATGGAAGGGGAGGGGGAGGAGCATGGAAGGGGAGGGGGAGGAGCATGGAAGGGGAGGGGGAGGAGTATGGAAGAGGAGTGGGGAGGAGCATGGAAGGGGAGGGCGAAAGAGCATAGAAAGGGAGAGGGGAGAGTATAGAAAAGGAGGGCGAAGGAGCATGGAAGGGGAGGGTGGAGAAGAATGGAAGGGGAGGGGGGAGCCAATACTGAAGCAAGTTACCACCATTTCTATCAAATGCTCTACTCTCCTTCTCACTCTCCTCTACCTGACGCGTCTAATGACACTCCCAGACACCACATTTGTACGGGAGGGAGGGAGGGGAAGAGTGGAAGGGACGGGGGGGGGGGGGAGCGGGAGGGAAAAGAGGGGGATATGGGGGGAGGGGAGCAGGGGGGCAATAAGAGGGATGGAGTGCAGGGATAAAGAGGGGGGTAGGGGAGGGAAGGAGGTGAGGGGTGGGGAAAGGAGGGAAAGGGAGAGCAGAGAAAGGAGTTGAGGGAGTTAAGAGGAGTTAAGGGGAAGTTTAGAGGAATAGGGGGGGGGGAGGGAGGGAGGGCGGGGGAAAGGGGGAGAATGCAGTCTCTCGCCGAAAGTCTATACCTTCACAATCAGATCCCCGATGAAATAAACAAACAGCCCGCACACGCCGACAAGTTAATAAACAAAACATTTTTAGAACCTGTCTCTCCCCCCCATCCCCACCCCCCCCACCCCCAATCCCCTACCCACCTACCTCTACCACTTCTAAACGCCCATTGGTTGATCTACAACAAGTTTCCCACCAATCAGCGGAGCTTTCGTGAAAAGTTTAAAAGCTTCCAATACCTAGACCATTTTAAGCGCTTGTCTTTGCTCTTTCTTTTCCTTCTTTCTTTTTCTCTCTCTCTGTTTCCCTTAACTATGGGAAAAGGGGAGATG
>BOPN01000728.1:307500-320000 GCA_017312705.2 Penaeus japonicus | reverse complement strand
AGGGAAGAGGGAGAGAGGGAAGGGAAAGAGGAAGAGATGAGAGGGAAAGAGGAAGAGAGGAGAGAGAAGGGGAAGAGAGGAGAGGGAAGGGGGAGAGAGGAGAGGGGAGAAAGAGGGTGGGGGGGATGGGGGTTTAAGTATCGTACGCAAGAGACCAGCGGTGTTGATCCCCACATTGCACTCCTCATCCTCCTCTCCTCTAGCTCTGCTAACCCACTTCTTTATTATTTTCTTCTTTTTCTCCTTCTCCTCCTCCTCCTCATTATCCTTCTTCTCGTTCCACTTACCCTTGCTCCTACACCTACTCCTACATATACTCTTCCCCTCCTCCCTCCTTCCCCTTTGCCGTCCCCTCCGTCTTTTTCCTCCTTGTCTTCATTCTTTTTCTTCAAACTCTTATTATCTTATTCATGTTTCTCATTTTCCTTTCTTTATTTATTTCCCTTCTCCTCTTCCCCGCATTCCCTCCTCCTCCTTCCTCCCCCATCACCATCATCACTATGATCATTACAATCCTCATAATCATCATCATTAACCCCCTCCCTCCATCCTCACTCCCTTCTCCGTTCTCTTCTTCATCCTCTTTCCTCCCTTCCCCCTCTTCCCTCCGTCCCCTCCTTCCCTTATCCTCACCCCCACCCCCTCAAACCCCAATCCTGATCCCCCTTCCTCCCTATTCTCATTCTCCTCCTCCTCCTCCTCCTCCTCCTCCTCCTCCTCCTCCTCCTCCTCCTCATTCTCCTCCTCCTCCTCCTCCTCCTCCTCCTCCTCCTCCTCCTCCTCCTCCTCCTCCTCCTCCTCCTCCTCCTCCTCCTCCTCCTCCTCCTCTTCCCCTTCCTTTTCCCCCTCCTATCAGGAACTCCGTCTTCATTAGGGGACTCGGAAGCCGCCACAACAACTCCAAACTAATTACCAGTACACACTTCGCGCTCGCATTTTTCCCTCGCCCGTTCACCAACCCTGGCTGGCTGGCTGGCTGGCTGGCTGGCTGTCTGTCTGTCTGTCTGTCTGTCTGTCTGTCTGTCTGTCTGTCTGTCTGTCTGTCTGTCTGTCTGTGTCTTTGTCTTTGTCTTTGTCTTTGTCTTTGTCTTTGTCTGTGTGTGTGTGTGTGTGTGTGTGTGTGTGTGTGTGTGTGTGTGTGTGTGTCTTTGTGTGTGTGTGTGGGGGGGGGATGCTTTCATTCCGATTCAACCCTTTCCCCCGATCTACCCTCCTCCCACCTTCCCTCTCCCTACCCAGCACAACCCTTTCAGTTACCAACAACTACCCGCAATCATCTCCAATCACTCTACCCCCCCCCCCCCTTTCCCTTTCCTGGTTAATTTCCCCGCTTTTCCCCTTCCCTTTCCTTTTCTGCTATCCTTTTCCCTTCCTCTCCCCCCCCTCTCTCCCTCTCTCTCTCTCTCTCTCTCTCTCTCTCTCTCTCTCTCTCTCTCTCTCTCTCTCTCTCTCTCTCTCTCTCTGATCTTCCTCTTTCTCTCTCTTACTTCCCCCTCTCCTTCTTTTCCTCAGCCTCTCCCTCTTATTCGCCATCTCTTCCCCTTCTTCTCACTTTCACTCGCCCTCTCACACTCTTCCTCCTCCGTCTTTCTCTACTTTCCCTTTCTCCTTCTTCCGCATCCTTTGCACACCTTTTCCCCATCTGTTCTCCCCCCCCCCCCCCCCCCATTCACCCCGAGCATCGAAAGCAAAATAACAACAGCTGCACCACAATCACCTGCACAGTGCACACCATACGCCTCTTATCAATTGCAAGCGACATTCACCGTTCTTAGCAGCCGCTTTTTGCCCCAGATTGCAATTAAATGACAGTGAAAGTGAAAGATAATTGAAAAGGAATATGGGCCAGACAATGACAGTGATTTGTATGATGGGTGATGTAAGCGGTAAAGGTAATTATAAAAGGCTGATAGATCATTATCATTAGTAACACTACTATATCATTCGATGGCAGTGATAAAGATAACCGTATAATTTTCACGATCCTATTATCGTAAATACTAATCAACGAGTGGTAAACATACACGTGTTATCATTATCATTATCTATATTACCGTGATCATCATAGGTAATAAGGCACTTGCAGATGGTCTCTTCGTATCTATAACAAACCATGTAACTGAACCTTATTTTGTAAATATTCAATTTGGCGAAAAAAATAAATACCGTCAAAATATCTGAGGACAGCATAACGGAAATGGATTCAACGAATTTATTAAACCATACAAAAAAATAAATCAAATAAAATCTAAAACGTACTAAGTAAAAAAGAAAATTAGACATCGGTCCACCTAACCAGACGCAGGTCTACCAGCGGCCGTAACCCCCCCCCCCCAAAAAAAAAAAAAAAAAAAAAAAAAAACATTCAACTAAACCATGACGCAACCACAACTATGACGTCAACATTTTCACTATTTACAACCACGGGATTAGGACCCACCCCCACCACACCCCTAAAACCCACCTTCCAGAACACACCCCTTTACCTACCTGTACCCCCCCTACCCCCCCCCATTACCTATCCCATAACCTACCTTGATCTCCTAACCTACACCCCTTCCCGGGTCCCGGCGCGCGCGCGCACATGCACATACATGCACATACATACTCACATACTCACACTCAAACACACACACACTCAAACACACACACACACACACACACACACACACACACACACACACACATATATATATACCTAAACTCCTACCCTCAGGGCCCTCCCCTCCCTCCCCTACACACACAATCCCAAACCTCCCCCACCTCGCCCCCCCTAGACACGTTGCGCCATGCCCGTCCATTCATGCTGAACAAAAGGCATGGTATGAGGGGCGAGGGAGGGGGAGGGGGAAAGGAAAGGATGGGGAAGGGGGAAGGGGGAAGGGGGGGGAGGGGGTGGGGGCGACAGAAAGGGAGAAGAAAAAGAAAAAGGAGAGTGGAGGAGGAGAAGGAAGAAGAAATTGAGATAAAAAGGAAGAGGAGGAGGAGGAGGAGGGAGGGAGGGAGGGAGGGAAGGAGGATGGGGGGTTATCCTGAGTGGTTATTTTAAATCCCTTGCAGACACACAGATGCACATACAGACACAGACGCACACAGAGAGACTGAGTCGGTAGATAAAGAATAACGGATGGATGGATGGAGAGATAGATAGATATTGAGAATGAAAGGGAAGGATGGAGGGAGGGAGGGAGGGAGGGAGGGAGGGAGGGAAGGAGGGAGGGAATGAGTGAGTAGATTGAGTAGATTGAGTAGAGTGAGTGAGTGAGTGAGTGAGTGAGTGAGTGAGTGAGTGAGTGAGTGAGAGGGAGTAAGTAAGTAAGTGAATGAGTGAATGACTGACTGACTGTGAGTGAGGAAGAGAAAAGAGGCAGAACGAACAGCAAGAGAGAAACAGAAAAAAATAGAGAGAAGGAAGGAAGGAAGGAAGGAAGGAAAGACCAAACCCGGAGGGAATAACAAAAATAACAGAGCGGAAAAAGTGGTGAGCGAAAGAGGCAGGGCGGCCCACGAGCGGTAGGCGGAGCGAAGTCGGGCGGAGGTGGGCGGGTCTTTGCTGAAGGGGACAGAGGGAGGAGGGGGAGGGGGAGAGAAATGGAAGGGCCTTTGCTGAAGGGGACAGAGGCAGGGGGAGGGGGAGGGGGAAGGGCAGACGGAGAGGGGAAGGGGTAGGGGAGGGGGAGGGGAGAGGGGAAGGGGGAGGGAGAGGGGAAGGGGGAGGGAGAGGGGAAGGGGAAGGGGAAGGGGAAGGGGAAGGGGAAGGGGAAGGGGAAGGGGAAGGGGAAGGGGAAGGGGAAGGGGAAGGGAGAGGGGGAGGGAGAGGGTGAGGGGGAGAGAGATGGGGGAGAAATAGGAGGGTATTTGCTGAGCGGGACAGAAAGGGAGGGAGGTGGAGAGAAATGGGAGGGTCTAAACTGCAGGGGACAAGGGGGGAGGGGAGGGGCTGAGGGGAACAAGGAGTGAGGGAGGGAAGTTGGAGAAAGGATGGGGGGAGTGGGGGGGAGTAAAAAGCGGGAGAAAGGAGGGGTAGTGGGTGGAGACGGAGTGGGAAACGCAGGAGAAAAGGAGAGGGTATGGAGGGGGGAGGCAAGGACATGAGGAAGCGAAAGTGAAAGGGCGTGGGAGAGGCAGGCAGGCAGGGAAAGAGGTAGGGAGAAATAGAGGGAGATAGGGAGAGGGGGGACAGAGGGAGAGGAGGGACAGAGGGAGAGGAGAGACAGAGGGAGAGGGAGAGAGGGAGAGGGAGAGGGAGAGGGAGAGAGGGAGAGGGAGGACAGAGGGAGAGGGAGGACAGAGGGAGAGGGAGGACAGAGGGAGAGGGAGGGAGGAAGAGGGGAGAGGGAGAGAGAGGGAGGGAGGAAGAGGGGGGAGGAAGAGGGAGGGGGGGAGGAAGAGGGAGAGGGAGGGAGGGAGAGAGTGAGATAAAGAAAGGAAAAGGGAATGTTGCCAATTACCCCTAATCAAAATGATCCCTCCACTTGTATATGCCACCCCCCCCCCCGCCCTCTCCCACATCCACGTCTAAGCAGAAACTTCGTTCTTGGTAGAGAGACATGGCGGAAAATTGAGGAGGAAGATGGAGAAGATAAGAGAGAAAAAGAAGAAGGAAAACGAGCACGAAGTGGTAGTGGTGGTGGTGGTGGAGCAAAAAATAAATAAAAATAAATAAATAAACAAATGAAATGTAAATAAATAATAGAAGGAGCACGAGGAAAAGGATTAGGATTAGGAGGAGGAGGAGGAGGGGAAGGACGAGGACGAGAGAGGACAAAGAGGAGAATGACCAACAGGAGGAGGACGAAGAAGAACAGAAATGGCAGGCGACTCAGAACAAGGAGGACAAGCAGGAGAACAAGAATGAGGAGGAGGAGGAGGAACAGCAAGAGGAGCGGAGAAAGAAGTGGAGGAGGTGGAGGAGCAGCAAGGAGTGCTCCACAGGGACCAAATCAACCCCTGGAGGCGTCCCCTGTCTGCCCCTACCTGGGGGTGGGTGGAAGAAGGGGCGGAGACTACGCGATGTGGGAGGAGCTTCGGGCCGCAGCGGGGGTAGCCAGGGAGGTTGTGTGTGTGTGTGTGTGTGTGTGTGTGTGTGTGTGTGTGTGTGTGTGTGTGTGTGTGTGTGTGTGTGTGTGTGTGTGTGTGTGTGTGTGTGAGAGAGAGAAAGAGAGAGAGAGGGGGGAAAAGGGGGAAGGGGGGTAATTGTACATGTATGTGCGTGCGTGTGTATGTGTGTTTTGTATACGTATGAATGTGTCAGGGCGTGTGCGTGGGTGGGTGTACGTGCAATTATGGCCATGTGCTGGATGTGCGTGCCACTTGGGCTCTTGCTACATCTACCCATTGGATGCACACAGGCCACTAGCTAATATTCCTTTCATATCCTTCAAAGGAAACACACACACACACACACACACACACACACACACACACACACACACACACACACACACACACACACACACACACACACACACACACACACACACACGGGAGGGGTGGGGGTGGGGGAGCAGGAGAGGGACCGACCACATATGCAGACCAAATGACATTAATACAGATACAGTAACTCCAAAGACCACATCTCGCAGGCCACAGCAACATGCCCTCTCGACCACACACCATACCCCGATTAACCCACGCCAGCACATGGCGCCACGTACCCACACGAGGGGCATGGCGTTTTCCGCGAAACATGCGTCGCCGTAAAACCGTTTTCCTCCTCCTCCTCCTCCTCCAAATCTTTATAAATAAACGATTTCGTTATAGCAACAACTGTCAACACAGCGAACGGACGCGGGAGACACCGAAAATAGCCATCAGTCACGAAAATCGTCAACAATACAACCTTCCCCCACCCCCTCCCCTCCCCCCTCCCACGGACCCGCACCCTTCCCTCCTCCTTTGCGACACCTTCAGCGAAAAGAAAGGCGCTCCCACCCCACTGCAATCTTTTCAGTCCCGTACTCTGCGAACCCTCGCTTAAAGTACCCCCTTTCTTTCTCTACAGCCTTTCCATCTATAAACAGATATAGAAGAGAAAAAGAGAAAGAAAGAGAGAGGAAAAGAAAGAAAGAAAAGAAAAGAAAAGAAAGAAAGACAGATAGACAAGCACCGCAGAACAATGACGTAATATTTTCGACTGACTATACTGTAAGACAAGTGCGAAAACTTAAGGCAGGTCAGGTGGGGGTAGTAAATAGAGCTGTGTGTCAGGTATTAGGGGGTGGAAGGAAGGGAGATGGGAAGGGGGGAATGAGGGGAATGAAGGAAGGGAGGGCTGAAGGGAGGGTTGGAGGGAGGGAGGGAATGTATGGGAGTGTATGAGTATGTGTACGTGTACGTGTACGTGTATGTATGTGTTAGTGTGATAGATAATTAGTGAGTGATCGAGTTAGGCGTTTGAGAGTATAAGAGTGAGAGTGAGGGAGTAAAAGTGAGATTGTGTGTCTTTGGGCAGGATATTTTCTCTTTCGTCGTTGTGTGTGTGTGTCTGTGTAAGTGTGTGCGTGTCTGTGTAAGTGCGTACGGTGTCTGTGAAAGTGTGTGTGTGTGTGTGTGTGTGTGTGTGTAAGAGTGAGTGAGTGAGTGTGTTTCTATACGTGTGTCTCTATACATGTGTGCGTGTCTATACGTGAGTATCCATATGTGTCTACACGTGTGTCTGTACGTGTGTGTGTCTATACTATGTGTCTATACGTGTGTGTGTCTATACGTGTGTGTATATGTGTGTCTATACATGGTTGAGTGTGTCTATATGTGTCCATACATATGCGTGTGTGTGTCTATGGGTGTGTGTGTGTGTGTGCGTGTGTCTGTGTGTCTATGCGTGTGTGTGTGTCTGTGTGTGTGTCTATGCGTGTGTGTATCTATGCGTTGTTGTGTGTGTCTATATGTGTGTCTATACGTGTATGTGTCTATGTGTGTGTGTCTATACGTGTGTCTATATGTGTGTCTATGTCTGTGTCTATACGTGTGTGTGTCTATACATGTGTGTGTCTATACGTGTGTCTATATGTGTGTCTATACATTTGTGTGTGTCTATATGTGTGTGTCTATACATGAGCACGTGTCTATACGTTTGTGTGTCTATACGTGTGTGCGTGTGTCTTTACACGTGCGCATGTGTGTGTGCGAGTGTCTATACGTGTGTGCATGTGTCTATACGTGTGTGCCTGTGTCTATACATGTATCTATACATGTGTCTATACGTGTGTGCCTGTGTCTATACACGTATCTATACATGTGTCTATACATGTGTATCTATACATGTGTATCTATACGTGTGTGTCTATACGTGTGTGTGTTTATATGTATGTGTTTATACGTGTGTCTAGAAGTGAGTGTGTGTCTATACGTGTACGTCTATACGTGTGTATCTATACGTGTGTATCTATATGTGTGTCTATACGTGTGTGTCTATACATGTGTGTATTGATATGTGTGTGTTTATACGTGTGTCTATAAGTGAGTGTGTTTCTATACGTATACGTCTATACGTGTACTTCTATAAGTGTGTGTGTTTATACGTTTGTGGGTGTGTGTGTGTGTGTGTGTGTGTGTGTGTGTGTGTGTGTGTGTGTGTGTGTGTGTGTGTGTGTGTGTGTGTGTGTGTGTGTGTGTGTGTGTGTGTGTGTGTGTGCATGTGTGTGTATGCATGTGTGTGTGTATGCATGTGTGTGTGTATGCATGGGTGTGTGTATGCATGTGTGTGTATGCATGTGTGTGTGTGTATGCATGTGTGTGTGCGTATGCATGTGTGTGTGTATGCATGTGTGTGTGTGTATGCATGTGTGTGTGTGTATGCATGTGTGTGTGTGCATGCATGTGTGTGTATGCATGTGTGTGTGTGCATGCATGTGTGTGTATGCATGTGTGTGTGTATGCATGTGTGTGTATGCATGTGTGTGTGCGTATGCATGTGTGTGCGTATGCATGTGTGTGCGTATGCATGTGTGCGTATGCATGTGTGTGCATATGCATGTGTGTGTATGCATGTGTGTGTGTATGCATGTGTGTGTGTATGCATCTGTGTGTGTATGCATATGTGTGTGTGTATGCATATGTGTGTGTGTGTGTGTGTGTGTGTGTGTGTGTGTGTGTGTGTGTGTGTGTGCATGTGTGTGTATGCATGCGTGTGTGTGCATGCATGCGTGTGTGTGCATGCATGTGTGTGTATGCATGTGTGTGTAAGCATGTGTGTGTGTATGCATGTGTGTGTGTATGTGTGTGTGTGTGTGTGTGTGTGTGTGTGTGTGTGTGTGTGTGTGTGTGTGTGTGTGTGTGTGTGTGTGTGTATGCATGTGTGTGTGTATGCATCTGTGTGTGTATGCATATGTGTGTGTGTATGCATATGTATGTGTATGAATGTATGTGTGTGTATTCATGTGTGTGTGTGTATGCATGTGTGTGTGTGTATGCATGTGTGTGTGTATGCATGTGTGTGGTGTATGCATGTGTGTGGTGTATGCATGTGTGTGGTGTATGCATGTGTGTGTGTGTCTATGCATGTGTGTGTGTCTATGCATGTGTGTGTGTGCGTCTATGCATGTGTGTGTGCGTCTATGCATGTGTGTGTGCGTCTATGCGTGTGTGTGCGTCTATGTGTATGTGTGTCTGTGCGTGTATCTATGCGTGTGTGTGCGTCTATGTGTATGTGTGTCTGTGCGTGTATCTATTCGTGTGTGTGTGTGTCTATGCGTGTTTGTCTGTATGCGTGTCTATATTTAAGTTTGTGGTTTTGTGTGTGTAGAGTAAATGCGTGCGTGTGGGACAGGTGTGTGCCTCCCACTTCCTTCCTCCGCGCTCCCACCCAACACCTGTATGCACCACGTGTGCACTCTACCCCAACCACGACCCAATCCTAAGCCTACTGGGTCGTGTCCCTTCGCCCTCAGGTCGCCTTGATGCCCTAGGACCAGGCAGTGCCCAAATCTTCCTCGCCCCCTTGCTGAGGGCAGCGAAGGAGCGTGCCATAAGAGCCGGGCGGGGGAGGGGTGGATGCCATGAGCCGGGCGGCGGGTCATCCCATGAGACACCGAGAGAGACGTCTGGCGTCGACATTACTGCCCACAAGCCTCTACTGCTTCACCACTATCACCACCACGACCCAAGTAGGAACACACAGCAGTAGAGACCATTATTGAATGAGTGTGTGTCGTAAATAGGTGGCTGGTGCTGGTGGAAGAGGCGTGTCCACGGGGGCGGGGCCACCGCACCAGCAGCCAATGGCCGCGCGTTGAACTGCGGTGCCGCTGGCTCAGCCAATCAGCGCCGTTCTCCGCACACACACAATTTGACGGAATTTACAAGTGACGTTCCTATATGTTGAACGTGGAGCTGAACACTCCCCTACTCCAGTGTTCCTGAAAGCTTGGTGAGGATCAGTAAGACAGCAGAAGGCGAGGACGACGATGCCTGGCACCCAGTGCCACGCGAACCCTACCCGACGGTGCCATGGCCCTCTCCTGCCCCGCTCCGCTCGGCCCTCCGCCCCGGCCTGCTCCAACGCTCTGGGATTACATTTTACGGCCACACCAACACCGCAGCTGTCAAAATCCACCTCGACAGTGCACAACTTCAGTGTTGAATTTTACAATCTATTCTCCAGTGATATGAAGTGATGTTAACACAAAAATTAATAATGCCATGTGTAATCGTGTGCTCAAAGAGAACGCACTTGTGAATTTCACTCGCACGATTATACTCGTGCCTTGAAAAAAATTGTCACGACACCCAAGAATATGCATGACAAAATATGTGCAACACAAATGGCAAGGCAAAACAACCACCAGAAACAATTTGTTTATAACAGTGCATGATCACAGGAACGTCCAAATATCACGCAAATCCATTTTCTTTGATAGGCACGACACTACAACGAAACTAAAACACAACTCGGGGAAAAATATTCGGACCTTCAATACCTCGACACTGGAGGAAAACATGTAGCATTTTGTTCAGCGATTATTTCTTGTCTTGGGGTAATGTTCCTTGTACACTGTGTGCCACGATGAGGTGGGGGCAAGAAATAAAACCACTCGTAAGCGAGAAAATAACACTGGCAAGAACAAAACTTGGGACAATGCCGTCGCCGCGGGACCGACACACACACACACACACGCCGCTCACACACAAACACTTGCGACGCACACGGAACTAAGCCACGTCCCCGACCAAAATCTAATTTCCTCTTCGATTTCCCACCCACCGCACTCCACTTCCATCACACTTCTCCTTTTTCCATGCACGAGAGTGTTAGACGCGCGTTGGTGCCTTGGTCATGGCCGAAACTCATGTTTTCCCTCATATTTTTATCAGTAAAATAATAATCAAGACACACTCACCCATCCTCTAACGTTCCAGGGCGCTACGGGGCCGCCCTCCGCCGCGCACGGGCTCCCGGCATCGGGTTGCCACCACGCGCCTTTCATCTCCGTTATCTTAGCCTTTTTCCTACGCTAGTACCCTCCTCCGCCCTCGTTGGGGCGCCTGAATTCGCATGGCGTAAAATGAAGATGCATTGCCCAGCGTAACTCGAGATGAGGATATCCCCGGTGTCGAGATAATGGGCGAAACATCCGCATCCGGTGGGTTATCGTACAACAAGGTGCCTGTTGTTGTGACCCATTCTATCCATGACGTCATCGCGCAAGCCCCGCCCATCGGATCGTGTCCGCGAGGTTCCCACCTCTTCTTCCTAACTCAACATTCGTTTCGCCTCCATTCACTCACTCATTTCTGCATGGTATCAAAGCCGAGAGGGAATCCTAATGCAAACTGATATCCCGGAGAAAGACGCCTTATGTATCGCATTTTAATGACGTCACCCGCAAACATCACGCCGGTGAAGGGCCAGACCGGGGATGGGAGGGGGTCGTACAGCAGCAACAACATTTATTATGTTGACGAGGCGGAATATATAGAAACCCTGCCATTATGAGGCACTTGCCCACCGATGCACTGGTGATGCATGGCGTCCACCCACCCACCCACATCACGTCATTTTTGTTCAAATCTAGGTCAGATAGTCGGTAATTAGTTACACGTCAGGCATGGGCGTCTGGTGGCTAGCCCATTCCCTCCATATGCCTCGTTTTGCAAAGCCAGGACAGAGACGCATATCTCCATTCGCCCTCTTATTTCAAAGTAAAAACCCCGCCTGATAAGGACCCTCCTCCTCCTCGCCCGACTCCTCTATGGGAGCAGAATGAGACCCTAGCATAGAGGATCTAGAAAATTGCAAGTCGAAATGCTAGCTCTCCAAATAGCATTTCCTGACAAGAGGCCGAATGGACCAATGGGAGCGCGCGGTGGGCGGAGCCAAACGATGACGTCACTCGCCCAACGCGCATGGCTCTAGTATGAAGAGTGAGTTGGAACCGAAGGATTTTTTACATTATTTTTTCCCCTAATTAATAATTTAGCTCTCGAAAATGAGTGGATGGTTTTAGGTAAATAGCGCGTGGTTAGGACTCCCCGTGCGATTTTGTTGTGGATTAAGCACTCGATGTGACTCCGCAAAGGAAACACAAACCAGCAACCGTGATATGAGTCCAACCTTCAACCCACAAATCGTGAAAAACAGCTGACGTGAACTTTCTCTTGCTGATGTGATCTTTTAAACCTGTTCATCGCATGATATACATATATATTAAAGACACACGTTAGAAGAATTTCCTGAAATCTCAATCTTATCCTTCATGCGAAATGTCACCAATATATACGGAAAGGAGCCAATTGGTAACTTTTTTCCCCCTTTTTTTTCATTTTACTCATTCCATTGTATCGTAGGTGGTTCCATTGACTATTGTTACGCAAGGTATAGTAGACAGTTGTACTCCTACGCCCATATACGTATACCTGGGACATGTCTCATTAGTTGATAGTTCGATGATGATTTTCAATTGCAAACAATTTGATATCAATATAATTTGAGGTGACAGTCGATTTCTGTAATGCGTTCAATCATTTTATGTTTTTTATCTTATCAATCTTTCTTATAATGTTTTAAATTAAGTTTATTTACTTCGATGCTAATTGCATCCGTGTGAGAAAGTCTAAAGTATAAGAAAAATAGGATTACCTTATTTTGGCATTTTCAGTTTTTATATTTGATAGTTAAAAAGTAGTTGATTTTTTGTTGTTTGGCATTTGGTATTTGGTTGACCTATACACTGTCTATTATAGTAGTTATTGTAGTAAATATAATAGAGTTGTTAAGAAAGATAATAGTTTTAAAAATTATGATTTTAACTCATTTGATTCTGACAAGTATCTTTTAAGAGAGAATTACCAGTCTGCTTGTTTCATGTAGACTAGGTATAAATTTCTTTTGTTATTTTCCATTTTAGATATTCCATCTATTTTTAATTTTTTGTCAAGATTAACTTAAAAAGTATTTAGTTATTATTATTATTTTATTATTAGATTTGCAGTAATCTTTTTGATATCCAGTTTTTTTTCATTACTCTTACAATGCTAATGGAATTACTATCATTGTCATC